>MU106004.1:0-43024 GCA_012274485.2 Sinapis alba
GGTAACAAGTCATTTTCTTTCACTTAAACCTTTGGTTTTCTTCTCCCTTGCTTTCACGAGTCAAGAGAGTGTCTGGTGTGTAATATCCAGTCTGTTGGTGTGTAATATCCAACGCCCAAGGGCTTTAGAGAGGTGTGTCATATCCGATCTAAGCCTAGGAGTATCAAGAAGCCTTGTCATAGCCTCTTGTGTCACCATTTGATTCACAGCCTTGATAAACTTGAGTCCTTGACTCGTTTGTGCAAGGATCTATCCAAAACCATCCAGAGAAGAGTCCTAGGATCTCATTATTATCAGTAAGCATCATACCCAGTGCTATGGTAGAAAAGTTGAACCTGAGAATGGAGCCTTCCAGTGATTCGTTTGTTTTTGTGGATTGCTCCAGAGTGGATTCATGGGGTATTTGCAGAGGTGTCCTACTGCAGATTCAAAAATGTCCTAGTCCCTATAGACTTTCATGTGATGGATATCGAGATCAATTGGAACTCTTCACTACTACTTGGGAGAGCACTCATGGCTACCGTGGGAGCTATCTGCGACATGAAGACTAACAGGTTGTGCCTTTCCTTTATTGATCCTTATGTTAATATTGAAATTTATAAGAATAAACCTACCCTCACAGAGCTGTGTAATGATGCAGAACTTGTGGCCACATGCTTTTGCGATTATGACTTCAATGAGGAGCCTGAAGTTGTAGCATCGATCGACACCCAACCCAGAGCATGGATTGAAACGTTTGCTGTTCAGCAATCGGTCGACACCCACCCTTCGTTATCGATCGACGGACTAACCCCACAACCGATCAACACCTGACACGCAGATAGCAGTTACACCTAAGCCTAGCTCGAGTACGACGAAGATTACTGAGAACAAGAGCTAACCGAGTATTGTGGTATTGCAGTGGAAGAGGCTGGTATTTTCTAGTTTCCCATTAACGCGGGAAATCAACATCGATCGACGACAACCATTCGCCATCGATCGATACTGACCAAGTAGCAGAATCTGAACTAGATTCAGCTGCTGAACCTAGAAGACATGTGGTCATCTTAGGCCAGATGAGTTTGGAATTTTTCGAGCCCCAGAGGGACATGCACGAAATCCTTATGGGAGAATCCTACATATATCCAAGGAGGATGTAGCAGATGCCCTTATTGTGGCTAATGGATCGTGCAAATTATTTGCACAACAGCGACAACCATCTATCAACGCACCTCTTACAACATCGATCAACATTGAGGAGCAAAAGAACGAGCCGATCCGTAATATTCCATACACGTCTCAACATCCTAGATCGATTGACGATAGAGAGCGTGCATCGATCGACAACAACCTTCTGAAGTTTCACAAACTTCGTACTTTTACTGCCTGTAATCTGGAGAGTTCAACATCGATCGACGGGATCAACCGAGCATCAATCGATGGCTGTATCGATCAAGGTGCAATAGCCTATGATGCTAAGGGCAGAAGAATTTTTCATTGGGAAAAGAAAGATGAGTATGTCATCTACAAAGATGAGAATGGTAATGCACGAGCTACAAACGGAAGAGTAGTGGATGTGCAAGCTGAAGACATCAAAGCAGTTCTAGAGAGAGATACTATGTTTGATCAGAGCTACATATGTTTACAAGAACATGCAGTAAAGATCAATATGTCTATGGAGAATCATAGGACATACAGCAGAGTAAAGATTAATGATATTGTGCATGAGAACTACAAAGCTCAATAGATGTCACTAGATTATTTCTACAAGAGGCTTGATGATGTCTAATATCCTATATACACGTGCACAACACACATGGATGAGATGAAGCAAGATTTGAATAATATACAGACACAGCATGCGATCAGGCCAGACGAACGAGCATCTATCAATAACACCCTACGACCGTCGATCGACAATGAAGCCAACCGACAGAAGACAACAACAAAAACACAATTGGAAGATAGGTTTGATGAGATTGCTTTTTCTCAGAGCCTAATGAAGGAAGATATTTCTCAACAGTTGGAAGATATATAAGAGACTACAGTTGCAAGACTTAGAATGCTACAGCGCAGTATTGAGAACCTACAAAGGAGAATGCGTTCAATGAAGGTTGCTGGAGAGGTTATAAATAATGAGAAAACCAAAAGAGATGAGGTAATGAGGAGCTTTATTGGTACATGGTTTCAGAAGAGAAGAGAAGAGAAGATGTAGACACTTGTTTTCCAAGTGTTGATCCACGTCCATACTAGTCAGAAAGTTCAAACGTCGAGCTTAAGACTATAACCAAGCGCTGAGTGAGAGGCAACCCACTGTTTAGTAAGTTTTAATTAGTTTTTGATTACATTAGTCTAATTTTGGATTTTACTATATTATTACAGGTTTTTAACGAAGAAGGAAAATATCTGCACAGAGCATCGACAGACACTTGATCATTGTCGATCGAAGGAGTAACCCTAGCATCGATCTATCACCACTTAATTGTGTCGATCAACGGTCACCATCAGAAAGCAGATCAAGGAACATGAGTTAGCACAAGCATCGATCAATGGATGGTCAGCATAGATCAACAGAGTAACCCTAGCATCGATCGATCATCACTTAACTGTGTCGATCCATGGTCACATCCAGCGAGCAGGTATACCGTTTTCCTTGATTAAATTTTGTCCTCATGGTTTATTTTCTTCACCAATCTCAGACTGTATAACACTGGTGATAGTGTTGTTTAAGTCTGGGGGAGGTTTACTAATATTGTTTTCTATTTTGAGTCTTATACATATAAAAAAAAACAGAGACTTACAGGTGCAACATCGATTGACACCATAGAGGCACCATTGGTCGACAATGGATCGCGACCATCGATCGATCCCACCTGCCTACCATCGATCGACGCTCTCTTACAGAGAGAGGTATCGAGTTTACTACTTAACTATTTACTTATGATTTAATTTTTCCTAACCAATCCTGGAAGGATTACACTGGGGACAGTGTAGTTTAAGTCTGGGGGACGTTCGCTAATGCTATTTGATTTGTTTTGAGTTTTATTTGCTATATATATAAGTTTTTCAAAAAACGTTTTATGAGTCAAGAAGGAGACTATGATCAAGATTTATTATTGACTAGACACACTTCAGCACCATTTTGTAGAAGGTTGTTTGCAGAGATTACTAGAGATACCAAAGTGGATCATCATGCCACTATATCACACTTGCTTAGAAAGTTTGAAGGAACCAAAGCTGATTTTCAACACTAATCCTCGCATTATTAGCTTGCTTTGGGGCTTAGTATACACTGGATCAGATTCCTTTTGCAAGTTTGTTGGTACAAGTCATTGCACCTTTGGTTCCCTTCTCTCTCTCTCTTCAGCATCTACTTAAAAGCTTAAAAGATTGAGATGACTTCCCAAGATGCAGAGGGGTAGGTAAATTACCAATGACCCCATTATTATAATTCGGAGGAATGATCACACATTGTTGGAAGCGAGGGATAGGTAAATTACTAATGACCCCACTATTCGCCTAAAAATTTGTCAGAAAAACAAAGAAAAAAAAGAAGAGAAAAAGAAAAGAAGAAAAAGAGAAGATCGAAAATAAGATTGCATCATTATCCATTAAGTTTGAGATCTAAAAAGATTCAGAGAAGAGAGAAAAGAGAGAAGAAGAGGATCAGAGAAGACTTTGTGCCTAGTTGTTCAGATACTTGCAGAGGTAAGTATCCATGCGTCCTTTTGATCGATACTCCCAAGGTAAAGTTTGGACTTTTATTTTATGCAAAGAAATGAAATCAGTAGAGGGGCGAGTCAAGCTAGTATTTGCTAAGTTGTTGGTAGAATGAATTTGATTGTTATACTAGGATAGGGTACGTAAAGTTTCTCTGTGATTGAGTTGATAGGATGTGGTTGCAACAAAGTAGGGTGATAGTTATACTTAGACATAATGTGAGTCTCCACTTTTTAAAACCTCCTTCACAGACTTTGTTTGCTTGAGGACAAGCAAAATGTTAAGTCTGGGAGAGTTGATATAGCCTGTTTATTACCAGTTTTAGGCCATGTTATAGGCCCTATTAAGGGTCTATTATGTGTGTCTAGGCTGGAGTCGATGAAGCCATCGATCGATTACATATACTTGGTGTCGGGCGATGATTAAAGACCAAGGTCGATCGATGCAGCACACTTGCCATCGATCAACACCCGACTCGCAGACAGCAGATTTCAAGCCCAAGTCAGAATGACGAAAATGTCCTGGATGAGTTTTAACCTAGAATTAGGGTTTTATATTTATGTCTTGAGAAGACAGAGAGAAAGGAGAGACAATTAGACAACATATTAGATTATTGCATTATTCTAATGTATTAGGATTATGAGAGAAAGGATAAACTCCTTCAGAGTCCTCCTGGAACTCCTTTGGTTTTTATTTAATTTATATTTCATATGTATTTCATCTATGATTTCTGTGACAAAGATCATGTTTTTTTAGTTATCAATTAGATTTATGGTTGAATGATAGCAATCATGGGTTAACCCAAAAGTAGGATTGCTATGTTAAGTTAATATCCATCAATTGAGTTATGCTTAATTAATTCTTGCATTCTAGAGTAGCTAACTAGGATCTCGATGATAGGACATAAACAACTATGAGAGTATGTTTTGTGCCAGAATAGATTATGTTGAACTAGGCTGTTAGGCGCATCCAAGAGCTGGTCTAATAAGTTTGGTGGACTTATCAAATATCGCCCCACACTTCCTTCTGATGTCATCGTCGATCGACATTAGTCCTTAGCCGTCGATTGATGGTCTTTCCTTTTGTTCGCATACGAGAGTTGGAGTTAAAAAGGTCAGAATAGTTAAGATATGAATTCTAGTATATTTATATTTCTATGCTTCGTATTCCCTATAAATCATTTAGCTTGAAACCCTAGATCTAGCATATTTATATTTACATTTACATATAGTTAATTAATAGCATATTTCCATATTTCCATATTTGCATTAGTAGCATATTTCAATATTGTATCCCTACCTCTTGATAAGGAATATTTCCTTAATTGATTGTTGACCACCAATATATATATTTACCTAGCTTAGTCTTAGAAGTAAGAAATCTATTGTGTGCCTTTGCTCTCTGTGGATTCGATCCCTAAGTACTACACCTGATCTCTATTGGCAAGAGTATTATTTTGTTTGTTAAGATTAGGATTAATTTGATAGTTAATTGTTTAGGACATTTATACTCTGCTAGAACAATAAACACACCCATGTCACCCGACAACATAAAAACGGCCACATTAAGACAAAGCAAACACCAATGAAAACATAACTTATAAAGGAACACACTCCCTCCAAATACTAACATCGTTCACCAACATCATTCAAGTGTCTAACTCGAAATTTCCAGACATCGAACTCCCAAGTGAGTAGTTGTTGACTCCCAACGGGGCCACATGCTGATCCAATTCTCCATCCTCGCACGGGTCTTCAGCTCTAACTTCCTCTGAATCGTGAGAAGCGGGTATCAGAGCCCATTGTTCCCAATCCTTTCTTCGATTCAAGAAATCACATAATCTGCATTCTCATGGTTGCGCATGTGCCGAGACATTTTGGCCATCTCTACATCATAGGAATAATCAGGATCCTGCAAACGCCACAAAATGCCTACAGAACCACGACACTCACGGTAGTCGCCAACGGACTTGTAAGTCTTCTTAAATTCTCCAAACTTGCTTGCAAACCAAACAGAGCTATTCTTCAGCACCTGAACAACCTTCCACTTGCCCTCTCTACTCGTGCGGCGAATCCCCGTGGCTTGTCTCGAGGCTATCTCACTCTCACAAAGAGAGTTTGCCACGATCTCATCCTTGAGATGAGCAACCTCTTTCTCAGCCATCTCGGCCCTGAAGGTAGTTGTGCACGCTTCCCAGGAACTCGCGGTGAGGGCTTCGTTTATTATGTGGAGACCCTAAAAAAATTTGGAGTTAGCAAAAAAGCTTGGCAAACAAAACTGACCAAGTACGAAAGCTAACCCCGTTACACATCTGCAAAGCTTTTACGAACTGCTCTGACACAACAAGCCTGTTATCAGTCGGGAGCTTGTCGAAGTTAACTCCCATCAAAGAAAAGAAAGTTTTAAACTCGTTGCCTAGAGCGTCAGACCCTGGCGGATTGACTTGATCATTACCGCTTACAATAGCCTGCCTGTTAAGGTTGTTGCGATACCACTCATCTGTGGGCAACTCCATCGTCTCAGCAGTATTGTTTTCCCCGTCAACGAAAATGTGCTTGTTCTTTGGATAACTTTCCCTCTCCCTCTCCACCTGGATATCGTAAAGAATTAACTCATCCATGCTTGGCTCCGAATCTTCTTCAACAGGCAAATCGCACTGAGTTCGAGAACTATGAAATGTGATCGCAAGATGGACCCGCTTCAGGGAAAAGTAGCCCTAATAGAACGGACCACCGCGAAGAAGGTTTCGGACAATAAGCAAGTCCTCGGGAAAAGGGGGGAAGAGGATTTGTATCTGCAAGACAAAGAAAATAAATACAAGGTTAGATATCATCAAAAGAAAAAGACTACCAAATATCCAGCCAAAATACCCTTTCAACCCCAGCTACTCCTTAACATCGGAATACAATTCTCTGAAACTGATTCGCTGTCAGTACACCCACTCTTGCGCATTAGAGGTGAACCCCTTGATTATCGACATAGATGGCAGCGGTTTCAAACAATATACGAGCGACTTTTTCCCTCCCTTCGGCGCCAACAGAGCCTCGAAGTAATCAGTGTCAAGGGTCATGCTCTGCTTATAACTTAAAACCAGAATCCCAATGAGGTGTTGCAAGCCGTAAAGAGAAATCTGGCTTATCGACAGCCCGAAATGGTCCAAGGTCTGAACGATGACCTCCGGGATGGGAAGCCATAAGCGACAATGCAGTAAATGCGCCTTGTAGCATGTAACATAGCCGTCAGGATAAGTGTCAGCACGTTCCCCATCCCTTGATTTCCGAAACTCCACTGCATCTGGTACTCGGCAGAATCGACGGACAATGATGAGAAACGAGTAGGAACTCCTGCTAGGCCAGCCAGCGGTTCCTCTAGTACGACGCCTGACAGGGCACCATGGTTCGAGCGGAGGAGCTTTCAGGTCACATGTCGCAAGCAAGTAGGCATCAGCTTCATCGGGATCGACATGGTGTGGTAAAAACTCAACCTTCAGGATCATTTCACCATCCTGAGTACGAAGACTCTCAGGATAAAAACAAGAAGGCAATGCACTCTTTGAATCTCTCTGACTTGAAGAAATGATCAAAATAACAAAGGAAGAGAAGGGGAGAGAATGATTTTTCTACCTTAGGGAGAAATTCTTGTGGAAGTGAGCAAGCAAACATTTTGAAAACTTACTCCACATATTTGTAGGAAAGAAAAATCTACTATTCACCTTCGGACTTTCAACCATTAATTTCACCTAGCTTACCTAACCTGCCTAACCGCTCGCAAGAACATCTCGACGATCTATAAAAATCGGTCAAGATGGAATCAATGTCTGAAAGTTCCCAAGAAAATCTTTCTTCTATAAAAAGAAGAAAATGCGGAAAATACGACTTTGTATAATTCACAAGGGATTACACAACAAGTTTTCGGGAAAGATTGTTCAATCTCCTAGCAAACAACTCTCGAGTAACAAAATGACCGAATCAGCTTGCCAAAGTCGCCGATATGCAAACCAGCTCAATCCTGTCCAACTTGCCTGATGGCGAGTTGGATCGACCACGTCCAACTTGCCATCAGACGAGTTGGATCGACCACGTCCAACTCGCCATCATGCGAGTTGGATCAACCAAGTCCAACTCGCCTTATGGGGAGTTGATCGACCTTGTCCAACTCGCCATCAGGCGAGTTGGATCTGCCTCATACAATTCACCATCAGGCGGCCCGGATCAGTCCTGACCACCTTCTCCTTAGGGCCTTGATTGAACTGTCCTTTGTTTTGTTTCGATCGGGGTTACCGTTTAAACTTTAGGATAAAATTAACGAAGAGTTCTTGTATGAATTCAAATAAATTGTATAAAACCAACATTGTGCCATAGTTATCTCGACTATATGATTGGTCATCATTATTTCATAAAACCAACATTGTGCCAAATGTGATCTCTCAACGAAATCGTAAAAAAACTTAAGTTGAAAAACGGCAAAAGCCCACTTACAAATTTTGACGAGAATGAGTGCAAGATTACTATGATGGTCTATTTGATATTCGGAGAAGATGATAAACGTCAAGTTTCAAAGGATAAACATGAACATTGAAGAAAAAAGAAATATTTCCACGAAGCGATAAACTCGACCCGGGGGCAGAAAAAGAAAAGGCAAACCGACCTAAAGTATTATTTAAGGGAAGCCAATGCGAGACACACACAAAAATCTACCCATAAATTCTAGAAATTTAATCTTTGTTATCGAGCTTGTTTTCAGATCTTAGGTTTTCAGATTTTAGGTTTTTAGAACTAGGGAACTCGCCAACATCTCTTTCGGCCAAAGTTTACCTATGGTTAACGCTCTTACACAGATTTTGAATAAGATCTTCTTTGCTCTCTTTTTACTCTTCAATTCACTTTTTTCGCCTGTTCTCGTATTCTGGTTGCTTGACGTTTGGTTTAGCAAAAATATGGACCCTCAGGGGAAGTTAGGGTCTCCTGGTGATGGATATCCAGATAGATTGGAACTCTTCACTACTACTTGGGAGAGCATTTATGGCTACCGTGGGAGCCATCTGCAATATGAAGATAAACATGTTGTATCTATCCGTAATTGATCCAAATATTTTCTATGAACCTGTCAAGAATAAGAGCAAGGCTACTTTGATTGAATTGTGTAATGATGCAGAACTTGTGACCACATACTTCTGCGATTGTGACTTCAATGATGGAGCATCGATCGACACCCAACCCAGAGCTTCGATCGACACGTTTGCTGTTCAGAAATTGATCGACGCCCACCCTTTGTTATCAATCAACACACCTAATCCAGAATCGGTTAACACCTGCCACGCAGATGGTAGCTACTCCCCAGCCTACCTCGAGTACGACAAAGATTACAAAGAAGAAGAGATAAGCGAGTATCGTGGTATTGCAATGGAATAGGCTGGTGTTTTTCAAGTTTCCCATTCACCATCGATCGATACTGACCAAGAAGCAGAGTCCGAACTAGAAACAGTTGTATAACGAGAGAAGACATATGGTTACCTACAACCAGATGAGTTCGGTATCATGAGAGATCCAGTAGGGAAGATATCGCTGATATACTTGCAATGGCTAATGGAGCTGGAAATCTATTCGGGCAACAATTTGGTAATCAAGCATCGATCGACGGTCACCATACACCATCGATCGATGGAGAAGAAGAGCTGATTGAATATCGCAGCCTAGCATCAGAAGACACCGGCTGGACGAATGTGGATAAATGAGAATCGATTGATAGGATCAACCCAGCATCGATCACGGCTGTATCGAGCAAGGTGTGAAAGCCTATGATGCAAGGGGCATAATAATTTTTCATTGGGAAAAGAAAGATGAGTATGGCATCTACAGTGATGAGAATCATAATGCACGAGCTAGAGACGGAAGAGTAGTGAATGTGCAAGCTAAAGACATCAGAGCAGTTCTAGAGAGAGCTACTATGTTTGAGCAGAGCTACATATGTTTACCAGAACATTCAACAAAGATCAGTATGCCTATGGAGAATCAAAGGACATACAACATAGCAGAGATTGATGATATTGTGCATGAGATCTACAAAGCTCAGGAGATGTCACTGGATGATTTCTACTATAGGCTTGATGATGTCTACTATCCTATAGACAATTGACTCACCGGTTTGACTACACGCATGGATGAGATGAAGCAAGATTTGGATACTATACAGAGACAACATGCGATTGGGACAAACAAACGGGCATCGATTGGAGGTACCTTACGACCATCGATCGACACCGAAGCCAACAGACAAAAAACAGCAGCAAAAACACAATTAGAATATAGGTCCGATGAGACTGCTTTTTCTCAGAGCCTAATGAAGGAAGATATTTCTCAACAGTTGGAAGATATATTAGAGACTACTGCTGCAAGACATAGAATGCTACAGCGCAATATTGAGAACCTACAAAGGAGAATGCATTCAATGGAGGTTGCTAAAGAGGTTATAAAGAATGAGTAAACCAGAAGAGATGAGGCAATGAAGAGCTTCATTGGCACATGGTTTCAGAAGAGCTGAGAAGATGTAGACACTTGTTTTCCAAGTGTTGATCCACCACCATACTAGTCAAAAAGTTCAAACGTCGAGCTTAAGACTATAACCAAGCGCTGAGTGGGAGGCAACCCACTGTTTAGTAAGTTTTAATTAGTTTTTGATTATACTAGTCTAATTTCATATTTTATTTTATTATTACAGGTTTTCACATAAAAAACAAAAAAAGAAGAAAGATAGTCTGCATACAGAGCATCGGCCGACTCTTGATCACCGTCGATCGATGGAGTAACCCTCGTATCGATCGATCGCCACTTAAATATGTCGATCAACGGTCACCATCAGCAAGCAGATATATCGTTTTTCCTTATTAAAGTTGGTCATTTTAATTTATTTTATTCACCAATCTTAGACTGTATAACACTGGTGATAGTGTTGTTTAAGTCTAGGGGAGGTTTACTGATATTGTGTTCTATTTTTAGTCTTATAAAAAAAAATAAGAAAGAAGAAGCAGAAACTTACAGGTGCAACATCGATCGACTCCATAGAGGCACCATCAGTCGACAATGGATCATGAACATCGATCGACACTCTCTTACAGAGAGAGTTATCGAATTTCCTACTTTACTATTTACTTATGATTTATTTTTCCTAACCGATCCGAGATGGATTATACTGTGGACAGTGTAATTTAAGTATGGGGAGGTTCGCTAACGCCATTTAATTTGTTTTGAGTTTTATTGTTATATACTTATATAAGTTTTCAAAAAGTTTTATTGAGTCAAGAAGGAAACTATGCTCAAGATTTATTATTGACTAACCATACTTTATCACCATTCCTAGAAGGTTGTTTGCAGAGACTACTAGAGATACCAAAGTAAATCATCATGCCACTATATCATACTTGCTTAGAAAGTTTGAAGGAACCAAAGCTGATTTCCAACACTAATCCTGACATTATTAGCTTGCTTTGGGACTTGGTATACACTTGATCTGATTTCTTCTGCAAATCTGTAGGTACAAGTCATTGCACCTTTGGTTCCCTTCTCTTTCTCTCTCTCTCTCTCTTCAGCATCTATTTAAAAGCTTAACAAATAGAGATGATTTCCCAAGATGCAGAGGGGTAGGTATATTACCAATGACCCCACTATTCTAATTCAGAGGAATGATCACACATTGTTGGAAGCGAGGGGTAGATAAATTACGAATGACTCCACTATTCGCCTACAATTTTGCCCAAAAAACAAAAGAGAAAAAAGAAAAGAAAAGAAGAAGAGAAAATAAAAAATAAGATGGCATCATTGTCCATTGAGTTTGAGATCCAAAAAGATTTAGAGAACAGAGAAAAGAGGGAAGAAAGGGATCAAAGAAGACTTTGTGCCTAGTTGTTCAGATACTTGCAGAGATAAGAGTTCATGTGTCCTTTGATGTATACTCCCAAGGTAAAGCCTGCACTTTTATTTTATGCAAAGAAATGAGATCAGTAGAGGGGTGAGTTAAGCTAGTATTTGCTACGTTGTTGGTAGAATGAATTTGGTTGTTATACTAGGATATGGTATATAAAGTTTCTCTGTGATTGACTTGATAGGATGTGGTTGCAACAAAGTAGGGTGAAAGTTATACTTAGACATGTTTTGAGTCTCCACCTTTCAAAACCTCTTTCACAGACTTTGTTTGCTTGAGGACAAGCAAAAGGTTAAGTCTGAAGAGTTGATATAGCCTATTTATTACCAGTTTCAGGCCATGTTATAGGCTCTATTTAGGGTCTATTATGTGTGTTTAGGCTATGTTTTAGAGTATTTACAGGTCCATGAACGTTTTGGAGATATATGAGATACTTGGAGCTTTTGGAGCATTAAGAGGAAAAGAATACGTAGTTGATCATTTAAGGAGTCGAAGAAGCCATCGATCGGTGACATATACTTTGTGTCGACCAATGATTGAAGACCAAGGTCTATCGATGTCGCACACTTGCCATCGATCAACGTACGACTTGCAGACAACCTATTTGAAGCCTAAGTCAGAATGACAAAAATGCCTTGCACGAGTTTTGACCTAGATTTAGAGTTTTATGTTTATGTCTTGAGAGACGGAGAGAGAATTCATTACATTAAGCATTACTATTATTCATTTGTATTAGGGTTCGGAGACAGGAGGAACTCCTTCAGAGTCCTCATGGAACTCTTTTGGTTTTTATTTAATTTCTATTTTGCATCTATTTCATCTATGATTTCTGTGATAAAGATCATGTATACGTAGTTATCAATTAGATTTAGGGTTGAATGATAGCAATCATGGATTAGCCATAAATTTTGATTTTTAGGTTGGACTTATCAAATCTTGCCCCACACTTCCTTCTGATTTCACCGTCGATCGACATCAGGCCTTAGCCGTCGATCGATGGTCTTTCCTTTTGCTCACATACGAGAGTTTGAGTTAAAAATGTCAGAATAGTTAACATTTGAGTTCATGTATATTTACATTTCCGTGCTTCCTATTCTCTATAATTCATTTATCTTGAAACTCTATATCTAGCATATTTACATTTATATTTACATCTAGTTAATTAATAGCCTATTTCCATATTTACATCATTAGCATATTTGCATTAGTCGCATATTTCCATATTGCATCCCTACCTCTTGATAAGAAATATTTTCTTAACTGATTGTTCACCACTAATATATATATAATTACCTAGCTTAGTCTTTAGAAACAAGAAATCTATTATGTACCATTGCTCCTTGTGGATTCGATCTCTAAGTACTACACATGATCTCTCTTGGCAAGAGTATTATTTTGTGTGTTAAGATTAGGGTTAATTTGATAGTTAATTGTTTAGGATATTTATATCTTGCTAGAACAATAAACACACCTATGTCAGCGAGCTCGGACCTGTCCAAGCCAGCTCGCCCTAATAAGAGCTTGGTCCCGTTGAGGCCAGCTCGCCCTAGGGCGAGCTTGATCCCGTCCAAACCAGCTCAACCTATGGCGAGCTTGGTACATCTTCAAGCCAGATCGCCCTAGGGCGAGCTCGGGTTTTTTCCTAACCAGCTCACCATAAGGCGAGTATGACTGCATCATGTCGATATAAGGCACTCTCGTCCCGAACGATGACCATATTGTCCCTTGTTTCGTCTCGATCGGAGTTACCGTTGAAACTTTACGATAAAAACCGCAAAGACTTGTTTTCTCGTATAAGTCCAAATCGATCCTACAAAACGGCGACGGTTAACTTAAAACACATGATGGCTTGACTGTATGATTGATTTAAATTCTTTTATAAAAATCGGTATCGTACCAAAGGCTTTTTCTCAAACATATCGCAAAAATATTAAAAGTCAAAAACGACCCAAAGAGGTCTAAAACGCGGCTAACGGCCCACTTGCAGTTTTAGACAAGAAAGAGTCCAAAGTTAGTATAACGGTTTATTTTTTATTTTGTAGGAGAAGATAAATGTTAAATTTTGGGGATAATCATGAAGGTTGAGGAAAAATGAAATATTCTCTCGAAGTGATAGACTCGACCCAGGGAAAGAAAAGGAAGGTGCTAACTGACCTAAGAAGAGTATATAAGAGAACCGAGACGACAGATGCAAGGGAACATTTTACACACAACAAACTTAGCATTTAGAGAAATCAGGCATTTATTTCCATTTTTGTTATCGAGCTACGTCTCATTTAGGTTTTCGCACTCTTAGGTAGTCTTATTAGGGAATTCGCCGACTGCTCTTGCGGCCAAGACTCTTACCTATTGTTCACGCCTAAACGCGAATTCAGAATAAAAAAATCTTTTCGCTCTTTTCATCTCTTTTTATATAATAATTTTTATTTGTTTTTCATATATTGATCATTTGGTGCTTGACTCTATAGATTACCGGAACTTCTAGGGAAAGTTTGCTTACTTGACTTTTTCGATCATAAAATTCAACGATGCGAATTTCGGTTCTCGCAACTGGTGGACAAAACTCATAACAGTTTGTTTTACGAACGTTGCTTCACAAAAATTAGAACTTACATTTTGGAAGTTTATTTCGTAAAACCGTTAAGTTTTAGTTTCACATAAATTATCCCATAAAACTTAGTTGAATTTTCTTAATGTTGTCTCTACATTTTTCAGTTAAAATTTAATGATCATTGGGTATGTGGAATTAGGTCCAAGAAATGCATATTAGAGCAGTATCTTCTTTTGGAGTAGGCCCTCATCGAATTTTGATGCACTTGGTTCCACCATTTCAGCCAAACTAAAGTAAGCCAACATATTCTCCATTCTTTGACATTAAGTCATCATCATTGAATACTCCTCTACTTACACGCTCATGAACTTATCCAAACTTAACTTATGGGTTACATGTTTAGACTTCACCTTCTTACTTATTAACTCTAATGTGTTACATTGTTCATTCCTAGGATTCATTTCTGGTCTTATTGGAATATTCCCTTGTTGCCACTTTAACAGTTTCAGGGGTTTGTGCAACCTGAACATCAAGGTTCTTCACATGGCTGCAAACAGTTTCGTATTTGTTGGTGAGACCGTTGTACATGTTATCCATCTTTGTATTGATCTCGTTAGCTGATTTTAACTGGTTTGGAGCAGATGTTGCATGTGACTACCAAGGTTTTATAGCTCATGATGTGATTTGTTCGAAGAGCTTAAATAAGCTTTGAATTTTTATAATTGTGGTTTATGTTGGTCTTCACCTTGGAACCGAGTTTGACAATGGTTGGGTATGAACTGCTTCCCTTGGGATACTTTGGGATATTTTTCTAGAAATAAGATTCTTGTGCTTTATTGTATTGTTGTAGATAATCTTCGTCATTGAGGTTCCTGAAATTGTTGTTTTGATAAGACAATAAGTTCAGTTTTTTGCTATTGGTCTGATTCAACCATGAGTTTTAACAAATCAATAGGCATTCAAATATTTAAATTCCTGATTATCCGCACCTTTCTCTTCTTTGGCGTCTTGGGAAAGTGGCTCATCTCCATTCTCGTCCACAAAGTGGACTGCAACACCCCCAAACCGTTCTAAGCATATGGTCGATCCACCGGCCAACAATCAAACAAGAACATGACCGATAGACCAACCAACACCAAGGGTTAAAGATGAAAGAGCCAACCAGCCAGCCAACAATCAAACAAGAACATGACTGACCGTCCAACCCAACGTCATGGTCCGAAAGCGCTACGTGACGGGCTAGGGACAATCTGATCAGAGTCGCAGAGCTTACTCCGCAACATAGACCAGTTCATCCACTAACTCGTCCTGCTAAATCAAGGTCTAAGGCTTTGCAACCCGTACCAAGAGTTAACGGTTTCGTTAGATCGAGCCTAAGGCTATTCAACCCGTATCAAGACCTAACGTTGTGTTAGACCAGACTAGTCATATATTAGAGTACTCATGATGCGCATATAAAACAAATACTTTATTGATTCAAAAAAATATTCATACATCGAATAATTCAAGACTGGGCCCGGCCTAATGCCAAATCGAGTCAACACATAAACTATCAAAATACCGTTTACAAAAGGCATGAAAATATACTCTGGCGGTCCTAAATTAACCTGCAAAAAAGACAACAGGGTTGGATGAGTAACCTAATGTCACTCAGTGAGCTGGCGGCCTCTCCCCGCCACCTAGTTACTAACGCAGAAAACCCAAAATAACAATCAATCTAACCTTAGCATGCAAACTAAGCTAAGGCTACACAATCCATCCATAGTTAACCATTTATGCACCTGAGTTCAGTACTCATGTAGTGTTAGACACTTAGACTATACAAGTATCATTACCTGGTCGATCAATGACGTGGTGTGTATTTTATTATAGCAGGGTAATGAATATCCTAAACAATCTACTGTCAAATCAACTCTAATCTTAACACACTCTATAATACTCTTGCCAAAAGAAATCAGGTGTAGTACTTAGGGATTGAATCCACAAAGAGCAAAGGCACACAATAGATTTCTTATTTCTAAAGACTAAGCTAGGTGAATATATATATTAGTAATGAATAATCAGATTAAGGAAATATTCCTTGTCAAGAAGTAGGATGCAATATGGAAATATGCTACTAATGCAAATATGAAAATATTCTAGATGTAAATATAAATATATATATGCTAGATCTACGATTTCAAGCTTTATGAATTATAATGGATAGGTGGCACGAAAATGTAAATATTTTAGAACTCAAATGTTAACTATTTTGACCCTTTTAACTCCAACTCTCGTCTGCGAGCAAAATGAATGACAATCGATCGACGGTTAGGCCTAGTGTCGATCGCCGGTGAAATCAGAAAGAACTATGGATGAAATTTGATAAGTCCACCAGACTTATTAGACCAGCTCTCGCATGTATCTAACAGCCTAGTTCAACATAATCTAGTTTGGCACAGAACCTACTCTCGTAGTTGTCCATGTCCTATCATCGAGATCCTAGTTAGCTACTCTAGGATGCAAGCATTAAGCACAATTTAATTGATGAATATTAACTTAACCTAACAATCATATTTTTGGGCTAATCCATATATGTTATCATACAACCCTAAATCTAATTAGTAACTACTCCATGATCTTTGTCACATAAATCATAGATGAATAAAATAGATATGATATAAAATATAAAAACCAAAGGAGTTCCAGGAATACTCTGAAGGAGTCTCTCCTTTCTCTCCTAATACAAAATGAATCTCCAAATGCTATGTCTCTCTCTATTATGATATGTGTCTCTGTCTTTGTCAACACACAAATATAAAAACCTAATTCTAGATCAAAACTCGTCTAGGGTATTTTTGTCTTTTTGTCTTGGGCTTTGATCATCGATCGATGGCAAGTGTGCTGCATCGATCGCTCTCGATCTCAGATCATCGGTCGACGCCTTATGTAATCCATCGATCAATGGCTTCGTCGACTCCCTAGATGATCAGCTACGGTTCTTCTCTTCTAAATGCTCTAAAAGCTTCAAGTATCTCAAATATCTCCAAAACATTCCTAGACCTGTAAATATACTAAAACATAGCCTAAACACACATGATAAACTCTAAATAGAGCCTAGAATACGGCCTAAAACTGGTAATAAATAGGCTATATCAACCAACAATCATACAAGAACATGATCGGCCAACCAATGATACCGCATAGCTTTGATGTGCACCACCCTTCACAAGCAATCCTTCAAACAACATAACAGCCAACATCCGGTCTACACTAACCAAAGAGACGCCAAGACTAATCCGGTACCTAACCCTGAATTAGATCTTGATGGTAGAAACCTGCAAGTAAATCAACCAATCAACAAACACAAACACAATAATAAGACTCTAACTAACTATGACTCAATATAACTTGTAACACCGTATATTGGTGTTACCAATTACTATAGAGTTCCATAACCCTTTACGACACTCTAACGCAACACACACTCTAACCTTGGCCCTGGTAACTTCGTGTTCCTCCTCTCTATCGGCAATATCCTATCTCCCTCCCATAAAGGCCAGAAGAAGGAACTTTCAACCGACCGCGGCCCACAGTCCATCGGGTCACCGCGCAACAGCCCACAGTCCTTCTGGTCACTGCCACATTACACCGTCGTTTAATACTCAGCCATAAGCCATGATGTCATCCCTATGAGTCTTCCCGATCCAGCAAATAAAGGGTTTCTTTGAACCCGACGGGTACGTGGCTGAGTTTGCTCCTCAAGGTCGCCATAACTCTTTACTTTGTTTGCTCCTCAAGGTCGCCATAACTCTTTACACACGGGAGTCCACATGCCATCATGCATGTCTCAGGGCCATGCAGGAAGACACCTCTACGTCCACATGTCTCTTAGCATGCACACACTCCATGCGTTGAGACACAACGTCATATGCGTGTTGATCAGCATGCTTCGGTTGCATGCACGGCGACACCTCGTGCTCCACATGGCTGGCTGCATGACCAGGATGGCATGCAAGGTGACACCAGTCCTCCAGATGTATGATACATGTCCTGGCTGCATGCAAAGCAACACCACAGCGCCCGTATGTCGATCAGCATTCTTCGGTTGCATGCGCTGCGACACCTCGTGCTCGGCATGTCAAGCTGCATGTGTTGCTTCCATGCACGATTACAACTTGTGCTTCGGTTGACAGATATCTTTCTAAGCACTTGACATCACGTCCTGATCCCTCAAATTAAGCCACCTTGAGCTTCTCAGTCCATTCATCTGATTTTGGCTCTTCTGACATATTTTTGACCCGCGATCAATCCTGATAATTTTCCGCGCCCGTTCTGATGCGACAAATATTTTTTAATAAACTCCAAATGAATTCTGACCTTGACAGAAAATATTTTCCGACTTCCCCGAGAAATCCCATATTACCAAAACTAGGGTTTTCACCCAACTTCGGGTTTTCCCGTCTTGCTTCGATCCCGTCGTGCTTGCTTCCCGTCCTGCTTGCTTCTCGTCCTGCTTAATTTCCGTCCTGCTCCCGACTTATTATGTCTCCAAAATATTTTTTTTTATATAGATTTATTCCCAAAAGGTTGGCTCAAAATTCTGACTTTGTTGATCTCGACCATTTTACCCCTTCAGGAGGGTTATTACATTTCCCCTCCTAATAGAATTCGTCCTCGAATTCTTAGATGGCCAATTGCTCAACTTCATGACATGCTCCTCCTTCATGTGTTTTGATGAACACTCTCTTCTTGGATAACTTCGTCTAGCAATATTTTTCTTCATTGGTTTGTCTTTGATGTCTTCTTCGATTTCTTTGGTCTTCATCTAGATCTATGATTCTGAACTGACTCTATCTTGATACATCCCATAGCATTCCCCTTGGGCTTGAATCCTTTCCTTTCGCCACTTCTTGAATTTCCATGCTTCACTCATTCTCAACTTATCTTCATAACTCTTTACTTTGCTAGCCACTGTCCTTTGAGTTTGCTCCTCAAGGTCGCCATAATACTGAGTCGTCTTCTTTCATTTACTCTGCCATGACACTCTTTTCCCACAATACTGATGAAGTCTTTTCCCAACGAAGTCTTGTTCCTCGCCATTTGTCCAGTCCATACCAACGTGCAATTCTTTCTAGCAACTTAGTGTGTCATCTCAATCATCACATGAAATCATATAAACCAATCACACAAACAAATAAACATTCACCATCATTCATCACAGAACACAAGGCAGTCCATTAAGTCCTTTAAAACAGGGTGACGGTTCTTATGCATCATGATAAGTTCATCTATCATCGTAACTTCCATTATGATCTATCAACCTAACTCTCAAACAGGGTCTAACCAAGCCCTAGTTTCAACACAAAAGAATATAAAGATCAATATAACATATTTGGGATTGAATCACCTCACCTTAGCCTTTAGATCTGGATCTAGAGATCTGGATCTGGATCAAGAGATAGGCGAGATCGGGTCACCACAACCACTCATGGTCACCACCACCAACGATCGTCAGCGGCTGCTCGGCGAGGAGAGAGAGAGAGAAGGAGCCGCTGAGAGGAGAGAGATTGTGCGTAGAGAGAGACGGCGGCGCAGGGGGGGAGGGGTCGACGGCTAGTTCTTTTGATCTCCGGGGATTCCCTGCAGAGCTTCGCTTCAAATTTGGTGAATGCAGAGAAAAGGGGAAGGGGCTCTCTATTTATAAGAAAAGGAAAGAGAACCTGAGGTTCTTGGACAAACAGGCCGTGGACAGGCCCATTTTCTTTCAAAAAAAATCGGGTCAGGTTTTGGAATGTTACAACAAAGCTAAACTATTTATATCGTCGTTAGGCCGAGCAGATCATTATGCTCAGCCTTACAGCCCGCACGGCTTCAGCCCTCCACCCATCAGTATTACAGAAAAACAAATCTTTATCTTTACAAAATAAATTTAAGAAAACATGTTATACAAATTTACTTTCGAAAACTAACAAAATCATATGTTTCAGCTTCAATGACAAATATTTTTCATTGCAACTTATACCAATCAAGTTTCTCTTGCCTTCTTCCTCTAAAAAACTGGTATAAGACTTACACTACATGTCTCCTTGCGACGAACTATAAGGACAACCATGGGAAACATCTCAACAGAAAATCAAAAACAGCATAATTCGCAAACTCAATCCAACGTAAATAAATTTGAAATAAAACATAAGTAACACCCAATTTTAAAACTAGCACAGCACCTGACGAGATTTGTTGTGAACTTTGACTCCTCACCTGAAAGGGAAAAAAAAAGAAAAAGGGGTGAATAACACACAGTCATTAAGTGAGGATGGTCATGTCTGCCCACATGACTCCTAACATTATTAACCAACTTGCATATAAAAATACTAATCCTAGAACATGAATCACCCAACATATAAAGCAATTAACAAGCATAACACATTTCAATACACGTTCACTAATCACATTTATATTTCTCATCTCATAACAATTTCCAAAATTAATCAACATAACACTTAGGCTGGCCGTCACCTCGAAAGTTCGTACGCCACGTTGAGCTCATCAGCCAGTTTACGGGCTTTGACGGGATCGCCATGTCCACATCCTCAGTCCGACTTAACAAACTTTAAATATACTTAACAATTTCATCACTTATCACTTTATCAATCATCAACTAACAGGTCATCATGAACATTTTCATCACAACTAATCATCAAACATCAATCACAACCGATATTCTAAAGCCATTGTGAAAATTTATCAACTTTTCCAAGTCTCAAGGTGGATGTGAAATAGTCAGTTCCGGTTCGTTAACCACCTTGCGTAATACTGAAATGTGAAAGACATTGTGAAAATTTGTCAACTTTTGAAGTAAGTCCAACCGATATGCTAAAGCCCTGATCCTTTCAGTTATGACATATGGTCCCATGTACCATTGTCTGAGTTTCTTCAACTTCTTCAGATTATTAGTCACTCGAAACGTCCTCATTTTTAGGTATACTGCATTTCCAATTTCAAACTCCAAATCTTTTCTTCTTTTGTCTGCATAACTTTTACGGCGCTCATGAGCTTCCTTAAGCTTATCCCGAATTAAAGCCACTTGAAACTCTGCCTTCTGAACAATCTCTGGCTCTAAATCTCTCCGCTCTCCCACTTTGATCCAACATAAGGGTGTGCGACATGACCGTCCAGACAACGCTTCATAGGGTGCCATCCTTATGCTAGAATGGTAACTATTGTTGTATGCAAACTCAGCCAATGGTAAATAATGTAACCAACTAATCTCCCAGTCCAACATACACGCTCTCAGCATGTCTTCTATCGTATGAATGGTGCATTCTGATTGTCCATCTTTTTGTGGGTGGTACGAAGTACTCAAATGAACTTTAGTACCCAACGCATTCTGGAAATCTTGCCAAAACATTGATGTGAATCTTGGATCCTGATCAGATATGATTCTCACTGGTATACCATGTAGCTTGACTATCTATTGGAGATATTTTTTTGCTAAAACACCAACATCATCAGTCTTTTTGATAGCCAAGAAATGAGCCAATTTAGTAAGCATGTTCAGTAACACCCATATGGCATCCTTGCCACATGTCGTACTTGTAAAACTAGTGAAAAAATCCTTAGTAATCATATCCCATTTCCACTCTGGTAAATGTAAACTATGTAATAAACCACTTGAAAATCCACGCTCTGCTTTTACCATTTGACAAATTAAACATTGATCTACATAGTTGGCAACATCCTTTTTCACCCCACTCCAATGATAGTACCTTTTTAAATCATGATACATTTTATTACTTCATGGATGTATCGAAAATCTTGACTGATGGCTGTTGTAAGATCTCGTCTCTTAGACCTTTAACCGCTTGCACCCACACACGATTCTAGTATCAAAATGTCCCATTATATGTTGCGCGATACCCAATAACCCCAGCTTCCAAAACCTTCTTCAGTCCTGCATCAGTTTTCCACACTTCTCTAACTCTCCATAACAAATCAGCTCAGTCTAGTGCCTCTAATCCAGCATTATCCTCTTCAACAGTCACCGCACACAAACTTAAGGTAGCTAAGTTGCTGTCAGTTCTTATACATCTTTGATGCTTGGTTCGAACGAAAGCTCGACTTCCTTCTTCTTTTGGATCTGCTTTGCCTTGCCCACATCGCTCCTCCTTCTACTTAAGGCGTCCTCAAAATGATTAGCTTTTCCTGGGTGGTATGTTATATCCAAGTCATAATCTGCCATTTCCGTAATCCATCTTCTTTGCTTTAGATTTAAATCACCTTGAGTGAACACATACTTTAAGCTCTTATGGTCGGTAAATATCTGAACTTTTTCTCCGTATAGGTAGCAACGCCATAATTTCAAAGCAAAAACCCCTGCTGCAAGCTCCTGATCATGAGTAGGATAGTTAACTTCATGCTTTCGTAGTTGTCTTGAGGTATAAGCAATTACATAATCTTCTTGCATGAACACATATCCCAATCCTGTTCCTGATACATCGGTGTAAACCACATATGGTACTCTCGTCCTTGGTAATACCAACACCGAGGGTTCTGGTCAAATGCTCATTCAATTTCATAAAGCTCTCAACACACTTCTCAGACCATTCAAATTTTACTCCACTTCCCGTTAGTTGAGTCATCTGTTTAGACAAGCTAGCAAATCCTTTCATAAATTTTTGATAGTTGCCAGCTAACCCGAGAAAACTTTGCACCTCTGTAGCACATTTAGGTGTAGGCCATTTAGTGATTGATGTGACTTTTTCAGGATCTACATCCACTCCCTCTTCTGAAACCATACGTCCCAAAAATCCTGTCTTCCTTTGCCAAAAAATACTCTTGCTCAATTTAGCAAACAACTGTTTCTCTCCCAACTTATTCATCACCACGCGTAGATGCCACTTGGGCTTTCTTTTACTCATTGAGTAAACCAAGATATCATCAATGAACACAATTACACACTTATCCAAATACTCCCTAAACACGTTGTTCATCAATTTCATTAAGACTGCTGGTGCATTAGTTAATCCGAAAGGCATCACTACACACTTGTAATGTCCATAACGTGTCCGGAAAGCCGTCATCCTCACATTTTCTCTGCTACAGATATCTGATGATAGCCAAATGCTAAATCAATTTTTGAGAACCACAAACCTCTTTGAAGTTGGTCTAACAGCTCGTCAATACATGGTAGCGGGTACTTGTTCTTAATTGTGACTTTGTTCGATCCCCGATAGTCAAATTTAAGTCAAAAACTTCCATCCTTTTTTTTTCCAAATAGAACAGGTGCTCCCCATGGCGAACTACTTGGTCGGATGAATCCTTTGTCTGATAAATCCTCAAGTTTCTTTTCCAACTCTGCCATCTCCGTGAGAGCTAAATGATATGGCGCTTTAAACACTGGAACAACTCCTGGCTCTATCTCAATAGTGAAAGCATCTCCCCTCGTTGGTGGTGGCCTTTTTAATGATTCAAAAATGTCTTTGTAATCAGCTACGACTGGAATATTGTCTAACTATAAAATGCAATCACTTTCTCACATTCATGTGCATCGATTGGCCTCGATGAATACTTCAACCGTTTTAAACAAACGATAAACCTTTTATCAAATTGGTTCTCTAACTTCTAACATAGGATAATAACGCTATAAAAGAAACCCAAAATTTTGGTCAGCACTTCCAGACTTAGAAATTATCTTCAGAGAGATGCTTGGTTCCCGATTGATGCAAGTCATATAAGCTGAGAACTTATTGCAGGCTTTAATATCAAGATGTAATCATGTTGAAACCGAAAACGTAATACATATGCCAAAATAGTCATCACACATCCTAAAACCGAAAGTAAACCTAGGTCTTCCCCTAATCCCACTGCCCTGGTCTCTAACATATCAAAGGCATAATATCAAAATGATACAAGATTCCTAAACTATGTCTCTTCGCTTACGCCTGCAGGTCTACGAGTCTCTGTGGATTCTTCTGAGAACTCTCGTCTAAAACACACGACAAGTGTAATGATCTCCTGAGAGTCACATGATGAGATGACAACTCTCGTTCTTCCTCTCAATAAAAATACGCAAACCGCTACTTAAACTCAATGCGAAGTTCATTAAAAATAAAAAACTGCATAGCAGCAGGGATTCAAATGCCACAATTGGTCAGTTCCGAAACATACAAACAGCCACAAGTGGCCAGTCCCGAATAAGGCAGTTACTAAAAAATAGAAAGAGACGCATACCTCACTAAAACATGCGCATATCAGGCATCGCCGTCATAACATCCAGTCGTGGAGGCACCAAACTCAGTCACGGGCTGGTTCACCTCGTCTTCTGCCGCAACTTTAGACCCCTCCGAGTCAGGCAAAAAAGGAATGAGAATCCAAAGCTCCGGATCCATCCCTTGACTGGGAGAGCAGCCAACTCCGCGCCTTCGAGGTTCTTCATATAGCTGGGGGCATTGGCCACCTCAGTCTCAAAGGCATAATCCGCGGCTCATGTGAGATACAAACCACCCAAAGAACTCCTGACCGTTTGGTATCTTAGGACACCATGATTCGGGAGGAGGTGGTTCCATTCCACAAGTCGCTTTCTAGTATTTGCAACTTCCTTAGGATCAATGGAGTGGGGAAGAAACTCAGCCTTGGAAATGATCGTATCTCCCCGAACATACGAACTTTCATGATTGAACATAGAGGGAAGAACACCCTCTGAAGCTCTCTGGTTCAAAGACATGAATAAGCAAAAAGGGAAAGAAGATTTCTACCTTAGAGAAATTGTCTGGTGGAAGTGAGCAAGTGAAAAACTTGAAAAACTTAATCAACATACTTATAGAAGGTCAAAAAATTACTATAGCAGTTATCCTTGGTCTTCTCGATTGTTAATTCCGCCTAACTTACCTAGCATGTCTAACGCCTTGCAAGAACATCACAACAATTCTAGCGAGATGGGGAGCTAACTGTTGGGGTCAAAATGGTCACGATGGAATCAACGCTCGAAAACCACCACAATGAAAGTTTACGTTCTCTAAGTAAAAACTTCGTAAAGAACTCAAGGAGGAAATCTTCAACAAAGATTGTCCGATCTCTAGACGTATGATTTTCGAACCTGTTGGAACCAAAAGTGTTGGTCTCAAGCCTCGACGTCCAACATTACCATCTAGATCTTTCAAAAAACCTTTTTAGTTACGGGGGATGAGGAGCCTACAAACTGTACAACAGGTACATCAAGACCCAACCAAATAGTTGGAACGCCATGCACCTCAAAACCAAATATTTCTAAAACAGATCTTAGAATCACATTTTTCACAGCTTTACTACTAATATTTAAGTAGATTTGTTTCCTACTTAACTCCTAATTATGCACTAAGTCTCCTGACCGATTTTAACTAATAAAAAATGAGTTATTCTGACTAAAAGGCAGCATGACAACAAATCTACTTAAGGGGCAAATAAACAGATCGGACCTAGATAGGTTCCCTTGTCCTGGAGAACCCCACATTTCTGCATATAAGTGACACGCCCACAAAAAAATATGTAAATGGTATACGACTAAAGCAGGAATAGGCTTTTGAAAGCCTGAGTATACTGTCAAAAATACCAAAACTCCTCCATAGAGGCCACGTGCAAGAACGTATGCAGGAAACCTTAGTACGAGATATGCATATTCATGCGTCAAATAGCTAAGTGCTAGAAAGAATGCAAGAAGCATGAAGTACACTTGCATAGTACTGTAAACGAACCCCAATGTTAATACTTTGACCAAAATATGCAGAGGCCAGACCACAGGAGCACCATTATTCCTTGCTTATCCTGACGTGGATATCAGTTAAGACTTACTCTTGAGTCACTACCCCAAGTAAATTCACACCAACACCGATCGATAAGACTGGCGCTTGCCTGACCCTTGTCAAGGCCGAGTCCCAACAATAAGATATTGAGAGTGGCCTACTTCCGAGTGACAGAGTGATATGTCTAAACTGATATTTGTAGTAGCCAACCTCCAGATATTTGTAGTAGCCAATCGGGGAGGTGGAGTACGATATCGAAGAAATTAACCTCCAAGATCAAAAATTAAAACAAAAGAATCTCTGGATTTATAGTCAACACCATGAACCTTTGGGTTCCATATAAGTTAAGCCAACTTAAGGGTTCAACTCCCCATGCTTCGTAAAACAACCCCCAAGTTGTAAAGAAGCAACTACATACACTTCTGGAGCCTTGCTCGGGAGAGCTTTGAAACTAATGTGTATTCAATGATAACAGCCAGTCATTCCTCCTGGAAGAAAGTGTTCCCTTGAACCTCCGAGTTTTTAGGAATACAAATCATAAATACTCCCAAGATTCAAAATATGTTTCTAAAGACCTCTGAGTCTCACGAGCAAAACATCCAGACTCTCCGGGGTCTGAGCGAACACTGAATTAAACCTTCAGGCTCTAAATAAACAATTACCCTTGGATTTTCCGAATTCTCACAAGGCAATCAACAGGTTCCAAGGAATAAAGATTACTTCTCTTGCTAAATTCCAGGTTCTTAGCCCGAAATCACAGATTCCTCAGGGTACTCGTCAGCTTATTCCTCCAGGTTCCTTGTCTTGAAAAAGGATACCTAATGCGATAAAGACTTCTTTCATAAACCTAAGGGTTAAAAACCTTATGATGTCAAAATCTACTGGGATCAAGACAACTAATTCTCACTCTAGGTACCAATGAGGTTTGAACTAAGCCTTCCTGTTTCACAGCTTCAGAATCCAGATTATTAAAAGAAATTAAAGATATGAAGAACGATTTGAATAAGCCCATTAAGGGCAGAAGAATATTAAAAGAAAGAAAGCCAAAATTATAAAGTGAAAGCTACGAAGAGCTAGAGTTATAATATTCAAAAAAAAAAGAACAAAGTTTCAAGACCAACGAAGGGCCAACAACAAGAATCAGAACAAAAAGCCTCAAAACAGTAAAACAAGAAAAAGGTGCAACTACGGGACCTGGGGAGTAGCCTTCATAGTAATAGAAATACATGTCCTATCGCATTAATGGGATGGGTCCACAAGGAGCTCTTACCCACGCCAATGGACACAAACCGATAAAGGAGGAAAATCCTCTAGAACTATATCACACCCAATTTCCAACAGATACCGATGAAAGTTCCAATGATCGACCCCCTTCTCCAGCCATTCCTTTATAAGCTCCCAGAGTGCAATGGTCCTAGCATTTTTTAACTGCCAATTCCTGCCGACATTTAAAGTTTGAACCTTCACACAAAGAAAAGAGGATCTCGCCATTTAGCCTTCTGGTATAACCTATTTATTACCAGTTTTAGGCCATATTATAGGCTCTATTTAGAGTCTATTATGTGTGTCTAGACTATGTTTTAGAGTATTTACAGGTCCATGTACATATTGGAAGCAACTAGAGCTTTTGAGCTATTTTGGAGGAATTAGGATGCTCAGCCAGAAATTCTATGTCGGATCCAGTTTATGCGTAAAGCATCGATTGACGTCACAACTTGTGCGTCAATCGACAGACAAGTCGACTACAAGATTTATGAAGACTTCTGAAATTACAAGTTTTACCCAAGAGTCTCATCATTTGCAAGACAAGTCCATGGCAGAAATCTAGACTATTTATTAGGGTTTTCTATCTTGTTACATGGATAGAGGAGAAAAAAGGCAGCTAGAGAAAAGAGAGACTGAAACAAAGTTGGAACATCTTGTTATGTTTATTGGAGAGAGAGATCTGACCATCATTACAGAGAAGATCTCGAACTCCTTATCTTATCATTCAGTTTATTCTATACAATTTATTCAGATCTTAATCATGTTGTTTATTGCTATGTCTGAGTAATTCATTGTTAGATTTAGGGTTCTTCAATGGTAGTCATATCTTGTTGATTATATAGAATTGTTAGGGTGATCTTCTTGGTTCTTTGTTTAAGTTGTTCTTAACGCTAGGTTGAATCTGATCAACTCAATCTTAGAAACTAGGGTTTCATAGCGCAAGCGAGAGCATGGTTATGACCCTGAACCTATCTTAAACAATCTAAATAACTGGTAACAAATGAGAGTTGAATCAGAAGTTTAGAGAACCTATCAAACCGCGAAACCACTACTGTTTAGAAAGAGCATCGATTGACGCCACCTTATGAGCACCGATCGACACGCAATCAAGATGCGCGAGAGAGATCTCATAAACACCTAGGTTTGAGTCCGAGAACGACGCTTAATTAAAACCATAGCAATCTATAATTTGCATTATCTAATACTACCTGGTAATTTCTCCTAAGTCTAATCCCTTAATCCATTCTTCACAAGCTAAATCAAACTTGAATTTCATCTTTATTATTATTATTATTACAATTTGTCTAGCTTTAATTCGAAAACAATAAGTCTATTGTGCAATCCTAGAGTCAGTGTGGATTTGATCCCTAAGTACTCCAGTGAACCTCTTATTTGAGAGAGTAAAGTAGGAAGTAGGGTTAATTTGAGAAGTGATATAAAATACCCACAACATCAAATTTGGCGCCGTTGCCGGGGACTCTTTCTTATTGCCATTAGATTTCGTTTAGAATATCATCTAGATTTTTTTTACTCTACTGTATGCTAAATTATTCTTTCCCTGATCATGTGACACATGTACTTAAAGGAGAGAGTATGGATTCAGGACAACACGGATCGATCGACGGAGCTCATCTGAGATCGATCAATGCGTGTCCACTACTGTCGGGCGACATCCTTCCTTTGCCATCGATCAATACCGATCAGCCGAAAGCAGGTAAGTACACCTTTACTGATGATGATAATAAGAAAGTAGTCTTGATAGAACCAATGAACAATAAAAGCGACGAAGCAAGCCAACTTATTAACTATCAGGGGACTGCAATCCCTGATCAAATACCTAAATCTCCAAAGAATGAGATAAAGCATGGATTGCCAATGTTCGAAAACCTAACCCCCAGCAGGACCTGTTCCAATAGGTCTGCAATTCAATTACCAGACAACCATACAGGAAACTCTGAACTAGATATCGACTTCCTAGTTATGACCCGCAAAAATCCGTTCAATGGTCTTTCTACTGAACACCCAAACGATCACATCGAGATGCTAGAATACATGGTGAACGACAATTTCAATAGCTGCAAACTCTTCCCCTTTTCCCTTGAAGGTAACGCCAGGAGGTAGTTGAACCAGCTACCACCAGGGTCCCTGGCCTGCTGGGAAGATATTAGAAGCGCTTTCATCAATCACTTCTTTGACGAGGAAAGATACTAGGAAGCAAGGAGAGAAATATCCACATGCATTCAAGGTAGGCGCGAATCCTTTAAAAATGCTTGGACTAGATTCAAAAGCTACCAGATTTCGTGCCCTCACCACGAATCTTAGAACCCCAACTCATCAACACTTCCTTTAGAGGACTAAACTTAGACTACCAAACCATCCTTGATACGGCCAGCAATGGGAACTTCGGCACTAGAAGCCCCACAAGCGCTAAACGGCTGATAGAGAACATGGTCTTAGGTAGAGCTTACGAATTGAGAGACGCCGAAAAGAATGAACCGCCAATGCTCACGGAGGAGAATAACTCGATCCGAGTCAAAAAAGACTCTGGCATCAGTTGCGACCATCCTGGATGATGTTGTTTCTCGCAATATCGAAAAGCAAGTTGAATTCACAAATATGTTGAGGTTGAACAACCAACGATTTAGGGACAGCACTGAAAACTTCGAAAGCAACTACGACACCACCGTGGATAGATACGAAAGAAGTCCAAGGTCAAAGATGAATCAAGTCTTCACAAGAAACCGTAAAATAGCCGCCGACCTCAACGAGAAGTTAGATCTGATATATGCAAAGATGACAGAAAAATTCAAAACTCTAAGTGAACACATTAAGAGGATCGATAGCCAAGTGGCGAGTAACGCTATGTCCATCAGAAGAGAGGACGGGTTTTTACTTGGTAAAATATACCCTAATCCCAAGAGACATTGCAACTTCGTAGCCTTACGAAGTGGTAAACCACTCACACCTGGCGCTAGAGAAAGCATCACTATCAATGAATTCGCGAAAATTGCGACCGAGGAAAAAGAAAAGTCGCATCACATCCCGCTCAACATTGACAAGCAAATTCCCGAGATCTCACCAGAAATTGAAGAATTGGACCAAACTGACGATCTTGAGGACCTGTTTGACAAACAAAAGGAAAAGGACACAGAAGTAGGAGACGTCGATCAACAATCGTTACCAAGAATCGATCGACGGTCTGAACCTACCATCGATCGACGCTACAAAGCAAGACACAATCAACATTTGGACTCAAAACCGACTGAACCGGTTAGAACAAAGGTTTACCAGGCAACCATCCCTTTTACCCCAAAGAACGCTAAGAAGAAAAAGAAACAGCAAGAAAAAGCAATATGCAAAAGCGTTCGACAAAGTAAGCATTGAGATGCCACTGAGCGATGCCATTCACATCTCGCCGGCTATTAAGCAGTACGTGAAAGATGCAGCAACGCGAGGATTCCATGCATCAGAAAATTGCGTGATAATGGTATCGGAAGAAGTAAGCAAAATCATTCAAGTAAAAACACCGGTTAAACTCCCTGATCCCGGTAGCTTTGTTCTTGACTGCACTATCAGCGATGAAAGATTCCAAAGATCCCTCTGTGATTTAGGCTCTAGTATAAACCTGATGCCTTATTCAGTTGCAGTCACCCTTGGTTTAACACAGTTTCAACCTAACAGGATCACTCTCGTTTGAGCCGATAGATCCACTAGAATTCCGGAAGGCGTCCTTGAATATGTGCTCGTACGCATTCATAACTGCGATTTACCTGCAGGTTTCATAGTGCTTAAATACAAGCAACCCAGAAATCCGATTATTTTGGAGAGGCTTTTCCTGGCCACGGCCGGAGCGATCATTGACATGGAAAAAATAATTAAACAGCCTTTGATCGACGGTCAACCCTACCATATCGATTATCTCTCCGACCTAGCAAAAGAATCATTCATGGTTGCATGCTCAAGTGATCCTCTCAAGCAAGCAATCACATCTCCTGAAGATGATATCTTTGCGATAGATGATCGTAATGAAGAATATATGAGAATGATGGATGCCACTGAAGAAATATTCAACATCGAAAATGAAAAACTTGATCTACCTGCCACCACCGTTCGACACCCCGATAGTACCGTCGATCAACAGCATGGTGTAACCGATGATTGGAGAAAAGAGAAAGCACCTAAAATCGTTCTTAAACCACTTCCCGCTGGTCTTAAATACGATTTCCTTTACAAAAATTCATATCCTGTCATCATCAATGCCACCCTGAGCAGCGGAGAGAAAGCATTATTGCTGAATAAACTGCAAAAACACCGCAAGGCTCTCGGATATTCATTAGATGACATCACGGGAATCTCTCCTGACTTATGTATGTATACGATACACCTTGATGATGAATCAAAATCATCCCTTGAGCATCAGAGGAGATTAAATCCCAACCTGAAGGAAGTAGTCAAAAAGGAAATCATGAAGCTTCTAGGAGCAAGCGTTATTTACCCGATCTCAGACAGCAACTAGGTTAGTACAGTTCATGTTGTTCCAAAGAAAGGTTGAATTACGGTAGTAAAGAATGAAAAATATGAATTGATCCCCATGAGAACGGTCACCGGACATAGGATGTGCATTGATTACATGAAACTGAATGCTGCCACACGAAAATATCATTTCCTTTTATCCTTTATTGATCAGAAGTTAGAAAGACTTGCAAGCCACGAATACTACTGTTTCCTCGATGGGTACTCAGGATTCTTCCAGATTTACATACATCCGGATGATCAAGAAAAAACTACCTTCACCTGTCCCTATGGAACATTCGCGTATCGCAGAATGCCATTCGGACTATGTAACGCTTCTACGACCTTCCAGAGATGCATGATGTCGATATTCACTGATATGGTCGAAAACTTCATGGAGGTTTTCATGGACGACTTCTCTGTATACGCTCCAAACTTCAAAACATGTCTCGATAACCTGTGTAAGGTGTTAGCTAGATGCGAAGAGAATTTTTTTTTGTTTTGAACTGGGAAAGATGCCACTTTATGGTTAACAGCGGAATTGTCTTGGGACACAAAGTCTCAGTAGCCGGAATCGAGGTGGACAAGGAAAATATTGAAGTAATGACTGGGCTACCACCACCCTCTAATTTCAAAGACGTTGAAGCTTTTTAGGACACACTAGATTCTATAGGAGATTCATAAAAGTTTTTTTTAGCAAAATTGCTCGACCCCTCACTACACTCCTGTGCAAAGAAGTAAAATTCGACTTTACACCTGAATGTCTCGAGGCCTTTAAAGAAAACAAATCAGCACTTGTATTTGCTCCTATTGTTCAAGCAACGGATTGGGATCTACCACTCGAAATTATGTGAGACGCAAGCGATTTCGCTTAGGCACAATGCTCGGAAAAAAGAAGGACAAAAAGTTGCATGCTATATACTATGCCAGTAGAACTCTGGATGATGCGCAACGCAATTATGCAACAACAAAAAACGAATTACTAGCCATGGTATTTGCTTTTGAAAAATTTAGATCCTATCTAGTCGCCTCGAAAGTAGTTGTTCACACCGACCACACGGCGTTGAAATACTTAATGAACAAAAAGGACGCCAAGCCGAGACTTTTACGATGGATTCTGCTTCTCCAAGAATTTGATATAGAAGTAAAAGACAAGAAAGGAGTGGAAAACGGAGTCGCAGATCACCTATCACGAATAAGAGTAGACGACGATGTCCCTATATATGACTTCTTACCCACCGAAAATGTCTACTTAGCAGAATCAACTTTCGTTGGCAAGGTCAGTTCGGTACATGAAGAGGAATCGACCGATAACACGCTAAGCTTATCAAACAATTATAACCGCAAAGCATCGATCGATGATGCGTTCAAAACAGAAGATCACATAACTATTCCAATAGATATCAACGCTAGTTGTAATCCTTCATTCTCAATTAATGACTCTCCCGGAGGTAGAAGTTTAAGTCGGGGGTGTGTGCACTGAACACCACGGATAGACCTTGGTATGCGGATATAGTAAACTATCTTGCGGCCAAGGTGGAACCCGAACTCTTCACATGATATCATAAAAAGAAAATTTTTAGAGAAATCCGGAGATATCACTGGGATGAGCCCTATCTTTATAAACACTGCTTTGATGGAATATATAGACGATGCGTTGCTGAAAGCGAAACACATGAAATCTTGTATCATAGTCATGGGTCCGATTACGCTGGACATTTCGCTAGTTTTAAGGCAGTATCAAAAATTTTACAAGCAGGCTTTTGGTGGCCGACTTTGTTTCGAGAGCTCAAGCCTACGTAGCAAAATGTGATCCTTGCCAAAGAAGAGGAAAAATCACTAAGAGAAACGAAATGGAACAAAATTACATACTCTAAGTTGAAGTGTTTGATTGTTGGGGCATCGATTTCATGGCCCCTTTTCCTTCTTCGCACGGAAATAAATACATATTAGTTATCGTAGACTACGTATCCGAATGGGTCGAAGCGATAGCAACCCCGAAAAATGACACTTTCGTAGTAGTGAAACTCTTTAAAAGCATCATTTTTCCTAGATTTGGAGTCCCTCGAGTAGTTATAAGCGACGGAGGTACCCACTTTATAAACAGAGTGTTCGAAAAACTACTCAAGAAACATGGAGTTCACCATCGAGTAGCCACACCTTACCATCTTCAGACCAGCGGATAAGTAGAAGTATCCAACCGTCAAATCAAAGAAATCTTAGAAAAGACAGTAGGATCATCCCGAAAAGATTGGTCTCTAAAAATGGATGATGCGCTCTGGGCATAACGAACAGCGTATAAAACACCATTAGGTACTACCCCATTCCATCTGCTCTATGGAAAAGCATGCCATCTCTCAGTAGAATTAACAAACAAAGCTGAATGGGCCATCAAAAAGACAAATTTCGATGCTAAACCCGCAACAGAAAAGAGATTAATCCAGCTAAAAGAGCTAGATGAGATTAGACACCATGCCTACGAAAACTCGAAGTTATACAAGGAAAGAACGAAAGCCTATCATGACAAAAAAAAAATTTCTAGGCATTTCGAACCGAATGACCAAATACTCCTGTATAACTCCCGGTTGACCTGTTTCTCGGAAAACTACGTTCTCGTTAGTCCGGACCCTTCACCATCAAAGAAGTTACGCCTTACAGGGAAATTGTCCTAGTCAATCCTAAAGGAGAGGATTTTATGGTGAATGGACAAAGAGCGAAACATTACTGGGCCGAAGCTAAAATTCCACATACTCAGACCATGCGTCTCAAAATGCCAAACCCCGAATGATAAACACATGTCTCTTCAAGCTAATGACTCCAAACAAGCACTGAGTGGGAAGCAACCTACTAATTTAAAAAATATATATATATACCAAATAATAAATAATTAATAATAAATATATGATTAAAATATAATTTACAAGTTTCCAAAAAAATAAATAAAAAAATAAATAAACAAACAACAATGGAATTATAGAACAGACCATCGATCGATGCCCATATAGGAACGTCGATCGATGGCAAGCGTCGGGTAGGTTAACTCGACACGACCCTGATTCTTAAAAACACTTTTCTCCAAACCGCCAAAAAACTCTTACGAGTAAACACTCAATTTCTCTCTAAATTTTTGGCCGTTTTTGCTCGTTCTTGAGCCTAAATCACTTAATTTTCAACCCTCATACTTGTTTAACTCACTAAACCACTCGATCATCAAGGTATGTTCTCTAAATCTCTTAGTTTAGGAACTTTCTAGGTTTGAAGAAAAATTGAATCTTTTGGTGTTTAGCTTGGATTTTAGGATGATCTAAAGCAATGGAGTACTAGATTAGGAACTATCTACGTTATTTACATATGATTTGCACGATTTGAGGTTGTTCTTTTGGATTTCGTAACCATTGGGCCGCGATGAATCATCTATCAACACCTATGAGGCGCCGTTGATCGATATTCGTAAGACTATGTCGATCGATGCCTGCGAAGTGCCATTGATCGATGCATGCGAAGTGCCATTGATCGATGGTGGCTTACATCAACATCGATTATAATTCTTGATTTTCTTTCTTATGTGCAGATGGACGAACGATGAACTAAGGCACGATACGAGCCCGATAGTTCCAGTACTCAGCCACGGGGTCCCCCATGTCGAGACCCTTGTCCTAAAGAGGAAGAGGACTTGCTCGTCACATTCGAGGACTATCCCAACCCTCAAAAGGCTGTGGCATCGAGGGAGTGCACACATCGTCCTGTGAGAGAGGCTTGGGAGGACTTCGACAGCCTCTACTACAATGCTTGGCAAAGCGTTTCTATCGAACCCACACGGTTCGTCGACAAACGAACCTTGAAGAAGCTGGGGCTACTGACCGACTTCAGAAAGATGGTGCGGGAGCTAGGATTTGGCACGATGGCTACCAGGACATACCCTCTCTACCCCGACTTGGTCCGTCAGTGCATCACTACAGCTCAGGTTCTCTACACGAGCCCTCGGGTGAACGTGGCGAACAAGGCCACACTGACTTTTCTTATCAGAGGCATCCGGTACTGGATCACCATCCCACAGCTCTGCGAGATCTACGGATTCAAGTCGGACACTCTCACCTGCACAGCCTCTCCTTTCCCAGGTTTGCATCCTTTCTGGGGACTCATTGCTACAGGCCCTTTCGACTCTGGCTCGACTACTCAGACAGACGTCCGTCACCCCCACCCTTCGCTACTTCATGAAGGCCTTTCCCAACACTTTGTTGTGCAAGATGGAACCCAACAAAGTTAGGGTTCAGGAGCTCACACTGCTGTACTACTCCGTCAGAGACTTAGTGGCGCTCAACGATGAGATTTTCCTCCCACCAGTGAGTGATCAGCGGGTGAACATAGGGGCTATTTTTGTTGAGCATCTGGCAACCCTGAAGGACAAAGCCTTCAAGGGTATTGTCTCGAAGACGGAGAGGATTGGGAGCCTCCTGACACCTATATTCAGCTTCCTTGGTATCAGTTTTGGGGGAGCCTCGGTTGTGAGTGAGTTGAGATTCATGAATGATAGTCACTTGACGAGGACCCAGTGGCTGAAGGAGGAGAAGTATTAGTCTTTTATAGATGACGAGGGGCCTAGGATGATAGCGCTTCTAGCGCCAGAGGTGACAGATTTTGCTGATGATCCAGAGCGCCTAGCCTTCAGATCAGCCGAGCAGCACCTCCACACAACACCGCCTAGAGTACGCCGCAGAGGAGGCCTTAGACAAGCCCATCTGGTAGCAGCAGCCACGGCACCCGAGCCAGCACAGCCACATCCACCTCTCCCACCCTTCCCTAAGATTCCAAAGATATCCATCCACGACCATGGTGACTTCCAGAGAGTTGTGGTGGACGCACTTCGTGCCATATGGGCTAGGGTTGAGACGATGTCTCGATGCCAGTGCTTCAGCCATCCCAGGACCAGATCAAGATCGCCACCAGGAGCTGCACCACAGCCTCAGCAGCCTGACAAGGACACATCGGACGAGGAGTAGCCTCCCTTGTTGCTCCTTTGTCTCTTATTTTATCTTATTTTCAGACATATTTTATTTTACGATGTTATTTTAATATTTGGAGTCATTATTACTATTATTATGATGTTTTGACATTTTGATATGTGTTTGAGTGACTAACAGAGCTAACCAAAGAGAGATGATCCAAGGAGAGTAGGCACATACACACGATTTTAGTCTAATACGCCCATATCGATCGACGCAGCTCTGTTGCTGTTTATCGATGGCGACCTAACAGATATGTTAAGTCGATTGTTCGAATCTACCGTCGATTGACAGTGATGGTCTACCATCGGTCGACACCTGCCTATAACCATCAATCGACACCCTCAGCAGTTTGGTATAATCTACTTTCTCTAAGACCATATACTTATGATTTAATTTTTTCTAACCAATCCAAGGCAGATTACACTGGGGACAGTGTAATTTAAGTCTGGGGGAGGTTCGCTAATGCTATTTGATTTGCTTTGAGTTTTATTTGCTATATATATAACTTTTTCAAAAAAGTTTTATTGAGTAAAAAAGGGATTATGATCAAAAATTTATTATTAACTAACCACACTTTAGCACCATTTTTAGAAGGTAATTTGCAGAGATTACTAGAGATACTAAAGTGGATCATCATGCCACTATATCACACTTGCTTAGAAAGTTTGAAGGAACCAAAGCTGATTTCCAACACTAACCTGACATTATCAGCTTGCTTTGGGGCTTGGTATACACTGGATTGGGTTCCTTCTGCAAGTCTGTAGTTACAAGTCATTGCACCTTTGGTTCTATTCTCTCTCTCTCTTCAGCATCTACTTAAAAAGCTTAAAAGATTGAGATGATTTCTCAAGATACAGAGGGGTAGGTACAAGAGAGTCTGGTTCAGCCAACGTTGAGAACAAGAACTTTAATGAGATATCCTCCTTCTCACTGGAAAAACACTAGAGTTTACTTCAACTCTCAAGCAGTGCTTCACCCTATACAAGTAGTATGCTCCCTGGCTCAATATCCACAACCACATGTGGTGTTTATTGGAGAATTGGAACAGGAATACATTCCAAAGTCTTATGAAGAAGCTATGGAGCATGAAGAATGGAGAGAATCAGTTGGCAGTGAGACAAATGCTATGATAATCAATGATACCTGGTATGAAGTGGAGCTTCCCAAAGGCAAGAAAGCTGTAAAAAGCTGTTGGATCTTCACTATCAAATACAATGCTGATGGGACAGTTGAAAGTCGCAAAACAAGACTTGTAGAAAGAGGGTTTACTCATACATATGGGGAAGACTACCTTGATAGCTTTGCACCAGTAGCCAAACTACACACCATAAGGATCATTCTATCCTTGGCAGTCAACTTGGAGTGGGATCAACGGCAGATGGATGTAAATAATGCATTCATACAAGGAGAGCTTGAAGATGAAGTGCTTATCAGACACCTCCTGGTCTAGAGAATCTAGTAAAGCCTGGAAATGTCTTTACACTAAAGAAAGCCATCTATTGATTGAAGCAATCACCAAAGGCTTAGCACCACACTCAATGGAAGGGTTTTGTAAAATCTGAAGCTGATCACACCCTCTTTACTCTCACTAGCCAGCAAGGAATTATTGTGATCTTGGTATATGTGGATGACATCATCATCACATGAAGTGATAAGGAAGGAATACTCTTAACTAAAGCTTTTCTTAGATCATCTTTTGATATCAAAGACTTGGGAGAGTTAAAATACTTTCTAGGGATTGAGATATGCCGATCTTAAGAGGAGTGTTTTCTATCCCAAAGAAAGTACAAACTTGATCTTTTCAATGAGACAGGGGATCTAGGAGGAAGATCAGCTAAGACTCCACTAGAAGATGGGTACAAAGTGCTGCGACAGGGGGAGTTTGAAGACAAGCCCTTTGAAGATGTGAAGCAGAACAGCCCTTTGAAGATGTGAAGCAGAACAGGAGGATGGTTGAAAAACTCATTTACCTAACCATTACAAGACCAGATATTTGCTTTGTTGTGAACCAAGTTAGTCAGCAGATGCAAGCACCAAAGATTCACCATTGGAACATGGTGGAGAGGATCTTATGGTACCTAAGAGAGGCGCTAGGTCAAGGAGTCTGGATGGGATGCAATATGAGCACATAAATAGTGCGATATTTTGATGCTGATTCGGCAGGAGATAAAGTTGATAGGAGATCAACTACTTGGTATTGCACCTTCATTGCATGCAATTTGGTGACTTGGAAGAGTGTGTCATGTTCAAGCGCTGAAACTGAGTATAGAGCTATGAGAAAGCTTACAAGCAAGTTGATTTGGATCAATGGGCTGCCTAAAGATTTGGGAACTGAGACTACAACACCAATCACTATTCATTTTGATAATTATGCTGCCAAACACATTGCCAGCAACTCAGTCTTCCATGAATTGACAAAACACATTGAAGTATACTGTCATATGGTGAGACAAGCTGTGGAACATAAGGTTATCATGCCTTGCTACACAAGAACGGAAGATCACTTGGCTGATATTTTTACCAAGTCTGCAAACACTAAGGTTTGCAAGTTCATTGATTCAAAACTTGGACTTGTGGATCTCTCATCACACTGATCCTCTTAGCCATGAGGTGTTCTACACTTTTTTCTTGGCTTGGTTTTTATTCCAAGTAGTTTTTCCAAGTTAAGGTTTTAATGAGTGAATACTTGATGGTGTCCAAGCTTGACCAGTCCCTATGGTCAAGCTTGAGGGGGAGTGTTGACATGAAGAAATAAATAGCAGCAAGTTAAGGAATAGCCGAATTGAACAAATGATCATCTTAAGTTGGAGCTCAAGTCTGTCCATACAACCTAACATAGCTTGGACTGCAAGATAGTGAAAGAGAGTGTTTAAATCAGAAGATAACTTAATGTAACTAAGGAGGAAGGTTATGGTCGCCAAAAGAAAGAGAGAGATGTTGGGAGCAAAGATCACGAGTTTGGTTAAGGTTCAAGTGCTGTTCTGTGTCTCTTTTGTCCAAGACAGATTTGTTTATTAGTTTTGTAGGGTTCTTTGTTTATTACTATCTTGGGGATTTTCCTATCCTTATATACCCATGTACCATGAACTAATCAAAGTAAGGAAATCATTTCCTCCTTCACACTCTCTTTAGTTTCGAAACACCCATTCTCCCTCTCTCTCTCTTTCATTTTCTTCAAGTTCTTCATTTAATCTCTTCAAAAATCTCTGAAACTCACACTTATCATCTCTCCTCCTCACCATTTTCTGTTTTCTTCTTTTCTTATCTATCTTTCTATTGTAAGGGAACCGAGCCCATGGTTGCTTACAATTATTATTTTTTAAACCAGATAATAAAAGAATTGAAAAAAGAACAAGATCGAAGAGAAGTCCGATCGGTCAAAGAGAAATCCAAACCCAAGTGGTAAAATCGGTTCCCAAAAGAATCATTCTTCCACTTTCTATCTTAAACATTTCTCTTACGTTGATTGGTAGTTTGGCCACTGATTTGATCTTTTTTTGCTTCAAATGAACCATTGAGAAAACGCCTTGTCCTACTATCTTTGAGAGAAATAGTTGAGAGAGAGAGAGATTATCTTGTTGTGTTTAATGTTTGTTTAAGTGATTTTAGGTAACCTAGAAATCTGATCATGATAAGGATCCTGATCTAGGTTGTCATGTCCCTGAATCTGGCTAAGGCCTTGGGCACAGCCATGGTACGAGGAGACGTACCAGTCAGGTCATAAGACCTAAGGACAAGCGTATCATGGCTGGAATGGATGGTTAAGGGCCTCAGTAGGCTGAGACTTAACCAGGATCGAGGGAGGCAAAAGGAAGGAAGGTCGGAAGAGTTCTAAGGCAGCTGGATCAGATAGGGATTTAGTTCAGCCAGCCAGACCAAGCTCAGTGCAGCTCACACTCGACCAGGTCAGCTACAGCAGCTGGACCACAAGTCTAGGGCAGCTCCAGTAGCTGGACCACTAGCTCACCTAGCTGGGGCAGCTAGCAACCAGCTCACCTCAGCTGGGCGAAGGGTTTGGGTCCTGGTCATGGGACCCGGGTCAGGGGCGGTTATGGTGCCGACCAGGGAGGTCAAGGGGGGTCCGACCATTTGGGGCCTTGAACGAGTTGGCCGAGCAGCAGGCAGGACCAGGAGCTTGCCATCGAAGAGATAAGGGTGAAACGGGACGGTTAGAGGCGGTTTGGGCGAAGGGGTGCAAGTGATGCAAGTTGCACCCATTCGGCCAACAGGTTGTGCCTGTTCGTCCAGGCGGTTGGGGGTCGGTTCTGGCCTATAAATACAGACCCTAGGGGTCCATATTTGACACAATTTCCTCTAAGGAAAACTCTGCCCAAATCGAGACAGAGAAATACAAGAGAGAAAGAGAGAGTTCGATCAAAGGCTTGCCGTGAGAGTTGGTGGTTGATTCCGATCAAGAGATCGATTAAGAATGGGAACAAGAGGCAAGGAGAAGGATGTGGAGAAGGGCTTGAGCACTCCAGAGCGCACGCCCAAGGTGAGTGGGAAGGACCGATCCATCCTACCATGGCCGCGGCTTGATGCTGAAGGGCCGTGGGTGGGTCGACGGTTCCAAACCCATTTCTTCCCATTTACATATTTGATTTCTTCTTCTTCTTGTATGTTCTGTAAGTGGATGGTGTGATCAACTGGCGTGACTGGACCAAGGCTTTGGCCGGTCCAGGCGCATAGTCCTTGGCCTTAGGCCGGACTGGTCTTGGTCGGGTTCTATATGTTCCAGTGGGATTCATTGAATTCCGACCATGGATTCCTCTTAGTGGGGATTTATCACGAATTATCATGGGTTTTATTAGGTTTTACCTAATTGATTCATGGAAGGTTAGTTATGGCCAATTTGGCCGGTTAAGGCCGAGATCAATAGGATCGAGGCCGATCCTTTGGATTCTGATTGTGGATCATTCCTAATCAGGATTTTTAGGGAATTGTCATGCATTTTATTTAGTTTTTGGAGGTTTATTTAGATAGGACAGATTGGGGAGCCAACCACGGCCGATTGGAGGTAGTGTGGACTAAGGGATGGTCCGCATGGAATCAGTCAGGCCGTGTGATGGGCGAGGGTCCAGGACGTCCTGAGGATCGTCCTGGATGAGGCCGCGTGCCTTGTGAATTAAGAAAATAGGTTGTAAAGTAGATAATAGAAGGACCGAACCATGCAAGTAGAATTGGTATGTTAGGTTATCGGATTGTACTCATACATATGTCTTGTGTTGGTGTGTTCACAGGATCAGACCAGGACCGTGGCAAGGCCAAGGAACCATGAAGACCTTAGCCGAGGTTGGATGTGTGGGTTGTGGGATAGTTTAGTTAGTATAAACATTGGAACTTATAATAGCCTATTGTGCAACTGAATCTATGTATTGGATCACAAGTTTTCATATCAATAAAGATACACTTTCTCTTATCTGATTAGACTTAGGAATCGGTATACTTGAACCTCATATGATTGAAAATAGACTTAGATGATTATGGAACCTTTAAAATGAACAAAAATGACATAAGTAAGCAAAGTAAGACTGCGGGTCCTAGTTGGGTCCTTTGGGCCAGGATCGGGTCTTACAAGTTGGTATCAGAGCGGAGTTGATTCTAGGATTGTTATGGGTTATGGGGAATCTCCACACATCCGGCTGGGTCTCATGGTAAGGTCTGAATGGATTGTGTGATAGGCTTAGCGATTTCATGTTTTCATATGTATACATTTTTGGTGCTAACTTCGAGTGTTGATTTGAACCCAAGGGTACAAGGAAGTCCAAAACGTCCCGGAAGGGCAGGGAGGCAGTTGGTGGTTCCGGACAGATGGAGGCGGATGGGGCTAACCCAATCGCCCAAGCACCTGTCCAACCGGATAGAACTGATGTAGGAGCCGGACTACTGATTGCCCAGCTCAACCCAACAGAGGTTCGGGTAGATGCAGCTGAAACTCAGCTGGATCAGGAGCTGGGGCCAGCTGATGGAGCTGATGGACAGCGGCCAAGGGAGCTGGAGGACGAAGGCGAGTCCTCCCACGCTGGTCACCAGGATGGGCGTAGAGAGATTGGGGGTAATGTGACTGCTGGGTTAGACAACCCAGCTACTGAGCCATCCATGAAGGATGTGCTGGAAGCTATGAAGGCTATGGGCACCCAGATGGTAGCTTTGACCCAAGTGTTCACGCCTTTGGTGAACTCATCGGTGGGTCAAACGGGGACCATTCCTACGGCAATTCCCCTACCTGGACGACGTGTGGAACAGGTGGCCGAGGTGGTCGAGCTTGATCCACCTCCTAGGGCGGTTAGGAGGATGGACTACCTAAAGCTGCT
>MU106004.1:45513-176426 GCA_012274485.2 Sinapis alba
AAGGTCATTGCCTATGCATCTAGGCAATTAAAGAAGCATGAGGGTAACTACCCGACCCACGATCTAGAAATGGCTGCGGTAGTGTTTGCTCTGAAGATATGGCGAGCCTATCTGTATGGAGCCAAGGTACAGATCCTAACCGACCACAAGAGTCTCAAATACATATTCACTCAGCCTGAGTTGAATTTGAGACAGAGAAGATGGATGGAGTTTGTGGCCGACTATGACCTTGAGATTGCCTACCATCCAGGTAAGGCAAATCTAGTGGCTGATGCCCTGAGTAGAAGAAGGGCTGAAGTATCAGCCGAGAAGGAGGCGGAGGTACTGGAAGATATGGTCAGGACATTACATTTAAACACATTGGTAAGCGAGGACGAACCATTGGGTTTAGAGGCAGTGAACCAGGCCGATCTATTGACCAGGATCAGGCAAGCACAGGGCTTGGATGAGAATCTCCAGAACCTGGCTCTGAATGATAAGTCAGAGTACCAAGTTGCACAGGATGGGACCATTTTGGTTCACGGTAGGATCAGTGTTCCAAACGTGAGGACACTTAAGGAGGAGATTATGGGTCAATCCCATAAATCTAAGTTCTCTGTGCATCCCGGTTTGAACAAGATGTACAGGGACATCAAGAGGTATTACCACTGGATCCGAATGAAGACGGATGTGGCTGAATGGGTGGCTAAGTGCCCTACCTGTCAATTGGTCAAGGCCGGGCACTAGGTGCCCAGTGGGTTACTTCAGAACTTACCCATTCTAGAATGGAAGTGGGATCATATCACCATGGACTTTGTGTCTGGTTTTCCCACGACCAGGAACAGGAAGGATGCGGTTTGGGTGGTGGTGGACCGCCTAACTAAATCGGCACATTTCATACCAATCTAGAAGACGGATGGTGTGGAACCATTGGTGAGGATTTATATGGATGAGATAGTGCGTTTGCATGGAGTACCGGCTAGTATTGTTTCAGACAGAGACCCTCGGTTTGCTTCTTATTTCTGGAAGGCTTTCCAAAAAGCCTTGGGAACAAGAGTGAACATGAGCACATCTTATCATCCGCAAACCGATGGTCAATCTGAGAGGACCATCCAGACATTAGAGGACATGCTTAGGGCATGTGCGCTGGATTGGAAAGATACTTGGGAGAGACATCTACCCTTGATAGAGTTTGCCTACAACAATAGCTACCACACCAGCATAGGGATGTCAACCTATGAGGCTTTGTATGGACGACCTTGCAGGACACCGTTATGTTGGACCCAAGTGGGGGAGCGCAGCATGATAGGACCTGAGATTGTGGAGGAGACCACGGAGAAGATCAAGTTCATAAGGGATAGGATGAAAGAGGCACAGGACCGCCAAAAGTCATATGCAGATAAAAGAAGGAAGCATGTGGAGTTTGGGGTTGGCGATATGGTGTACTTGAAAATGATTACCTTTAAGGGTAGGAAAAGAGTATCTGGCCGGAGGAAGCTGGATCCAAGGTACTTAGGTCCATTCAGGATCATAGAAAGGGTTGGTGCTGTGGCCTACAAGCTAAACCTACCATCCGAAATGGATGCATTCCACAATGTGTTCCATGTCTCTCAGCTTAGGAAATGTCTTTCGGATCAAGAAATAGTGATTCCAGAGCTTCCATCTGATTTGGGCACAAACCTCACCTTAGAGATAAGGCCGGTTCGAATTGTAGATAGGATGGAAAAAGCCATGAGGAAGAAGACCATACAGATGGTCAAAGTTGTGTGGAATTGCAACGGACAAGAACAAGTGACATGGGAAACGGAAGCAAGAATGAAAACAGACTTCAAGGAGTGGTATGCTCAGTTTGCATTAGGTACAGGTTTAGGGTCAGATTCGAGGACGAATCCATTGCAAGTGGGGGAGACTTGTCATGTCCTTGAATCTGGCTAAGGCCTTGGGCACAGCCATGGTACGAGGAGACGTACCAGTCAGGTCATAAGACCTAAGGACAAGCGTATCATGGCTGGAATGGATGGTTAAGGGCCTCGGTAGGCTGAGACTTAACCAGGATCGAGGGAGGCAAAAGGAAGGAAGGTCGGAAGAGTTCTAAGGCAGCTGGATCAGATAGGGATTTAGTTCAGCCAGCCAGATCAAGCTCAGTGCAGCTCACACTCGACCAGGTCAGCTACAGCAGCTGGACCACAAGTCTAGGGCAGCTCCAGTAGCTGGACCACTAGCTCACCTAGCTGGGGCAGCTAGCAACCAGCTCACCTCAGCTGGGCGAAGGGTTTGGGTCCTGGTCATGGGACCCGGGTCAGGGGCGGTTATGGTACCGACCAGGGAGGTCAAGGGGGGTCCGACCATTTGGGGCCTTGAACGAGTTGGCCGAGCAGCAGGCAGGACCAGGAGCTTGCTATCGAAGAGATAAGGGTGAAACGGGACGGTTAGAGGCGGTTTGGGCGAAGGGGTGCAAGTGATGCAAGTTGCACCCATTCGGCCAACAGGTTGTGCCTGTTCGTCCAGGCGGTTGGGGGTCGGTTCTGGCCTATAAATACAGACCCTAGGGGTCCATATTTGACACAATTTCCTCTAAGGAAAACTCTGCCCAAATCGAGACAGAGAAATACAAGAGAGAAAGAGAGAGTTCGATCAAAGGCTTGCCGTGAGAGTTGGTGGTTGATTCCGATCAAGAGATCGATTAAGAATGGGAACAAGAGGCAAGGAGAAGGATGTGGAGAAGGGCTTGAGCACTCCAGAGCGCACGCCCAAGGTGAGTGGGAAGGACCGATCCATCCTACCATGGCCGCGGCTTGATGCTGAATGGCCGTGGGTGGGTCGACGGTTCCAAACCCATTTCTTCCCATTTACATATTTGATTTCTTCTTCTTCTTGTATGTTCTGTAAGTGGATGGTGTGATCAACTGGCGTGACTGGACCAAGGCTTTGGCCGGTCCAGGCGCATAGTCCTTGGCCTTAGGCCGGACTGGTCTTGGTCGGGTTCTATATGTTCCAGTGGGATTCATTGAATTCCGACCATGGATTCCTCTTAGTGGGGATTTATCACGAATTATCATGGGTTTTATTAGGTTTTACCTAATTGATTCATGGAAGGTTAGTTATGGCCAATTTGGCCGGTTAAGGCCGAGATCAATAGGATCGAGGCCGATCCTTTGGATTCTGATTGTGGATCATTCCTAATCAGGATTTTTAGGGAATTGTCATGCATTTTATTTAGTTTTTGGAGGTTTATTTAGATAGGACAGATTGGGGAGCCAACCACGGCCGATTGGAGGTAGTGTGGACTAAGGGATGGTCCGCATGGAATCAGTCAGGCCGTGTGATGGGCGAGGGTCCAGGAAGTCCTGAGGATCGTCCTGGATGAGGCCGCGTGCCTTGTGAATTAAGAAAATAGGTTGTAGAGTAGATAATAGAAGGACCGAACCATGCAAGTAGAATTGGTATGTTAGGTTATCGGATTGTACTCATACATATGTCTTGTGTTGGTGTGTTCACAGGATCAGACCAGGACCGTGGCAAGGCCAAGGAACCATGAAGACCTTAGCCGAGGTTGGATGTGTGGGTTGTGGGATAGTTTAGTTAGTATAAACATTTGAACTTATAATAGCCTATTGTGCAACTGAATCTATGTATTGGATCACAAGTTTTCATATCAATAAAGATACACTTTCTCTTATCTGATTAGACTTAGGAATCGGTATACTTGAACCTCATATGATTGAAAATAGACTTAGATGATTATGGAACCTTTAAAATGAACAAAAATTACATAAGTAAGCAAAGTAAGACTGCGGGTCCTAGTTGGGTCCTTTGGGCCAGGATCGGGTCCTGGCGACCCACACCCTGCAAGCCCGGGTCACTATCTGGCAACCTACACTCGGGAAGAATGGGTCACCTTATGGCGACCCGCATATGCAAGCACGGGTTCACTTATTGCAACCTGCACTCGGGAAGCATGGGTCACCATATGGCAACCCGCACCCTGCAAGGACAGGTCGCCATATGGCGACCTCAGCACACAAGGCACGGTTGCCATATGGCGACCTGCCAATCAAAGATACGGGTCACCATATGGCGACCTGAACCCTCCGAAGCCGGGTCGCCATATGGCGACCTAGGCTCCTGGAAGTCTGGGTTGCCAATTGGCAAACTCATTTCTCTCAAATCAGCATTGAAATACTCTAGTCCCACTCTCATGACCTCCTACTTCGAGATAGGACCTTGCTGCCTCTCAATTCATCCCGATCGGAGTTCCCGTTGAGATTTTACGGTAAAAATGAGTAAGACTCGACAAACAACTTCTAGCTTGTTAGATGCAGCTCTCAGGTGCCCATATGGCGACCTGGATCACCACCTCTATATCCTCTCACGCATCTTGATAAAACGTTATTTGTTTCGTTCCAATCGGAGTTACCATTGGAACTTTACGATAAAAACCGCAAAGACTCATTTTCTTGAATAAGTTCAAATGGATTGTAGAAAACGGCAATGGTTAACACCGAAATTGCCTAAACCATACGAGAAGTTTGAACTCCATATATATCAACATCATATCGAGAACCCCTTTCGGAGAAATTGTAAAAACACTTAAAGCCGGAAAAACGGTCCGAGAGGGCCAAAACCTGGTTAAAAGCCCGCTTACGATTTTATACAAAACCAGGCCCAAATATGCTATGATGGTTTTATGTTTGTTCACAAGAGAAGATAAATGTTAAAGTTTCAAGATAAATACGAGGATTCAGCGGATAAATGTAAGGATCGAGAGAGAAAGGGAATATTCCCGAAGTGATAAACTCGACCAGGGGCAGAAAAGGAAGTGCCAAACTACCTTGAAGAGGAGTATATAAGAGAAGGAGAGGCTGGAGACAAGGGAGAACAATTTTGAGCATTCGTAGAAAACTTAGAGCATTCATAGCAAACTTAGAGCAATAGGCATTTATTTCCGTTTTTAATATCAAGCTACGGTTCAATTAGGGATTTGCAGTCTTAGGTTACTAGAACTAGGAACTCGCCAACAGCTCTTGTGGCCAAGGCTCTTTCCTTCTTGTAAACACTTAAACGCAGATTCGGAATAAGATTTCTTTCGCTCTCCTTTTATTTTATCGATTCTTTAGTATTTTGTTTGTTCTCATCGTTTGATTGCGTTGCGTCTGGTTTAAAGCAAATTAACCGGGATCTCCTGGAAATGTTAGGGTTTCTTGACTCCTTAATGTTTACGGAAATCGACGATGTGGATTTCGGTTCCCACACTGAATACCTATCTCAAGTAGGGGAAAAAGATCAAGCTAGTGTTTGATTTTCAACACTACAGTTAAGCCAACAAACTAAGAGTAGCAGCAACCGAGTTCTATGATTACCCCATCAATTGGTGGGATCAATTGGTAACCAGACGGAGGAGAAACGGAGAACATCCGGTTGAAACTTGGGATGAACTTAAAAAGATTATGAGAAAGCGGTTTGTACCAAGCCATTATCACTGTGTGCTTCAGCAAAAGTTGAGGAGGCTGAGTCAGGGATCAAAAAGTGTGGAAGGCTATTTCCACGAGCTGGAAAATTTGATGATCAGGGATGATGTTTCTGAAGTTCCTGAACCTAAAATAGCAAGATTCATAGCTGGACTCAGCCGTGACAAACAAGTCAAGCTTGAGATGCAACATTTTGTCAATTTCGAAGAAATGCTTCACAAACCGATTTTGGTTGAGCAACAACTCAAAAGAAAACGACCATCCAAACAACCTTATGGTGGTATCCTCTCGATCTTCATACAAAAAGGAAGACTAGGCTTTCATTAAACCAAAGTTTGAGTCTTACCATCTTCTCCGTCCAAGACAACAAAGGAAAAGCCAAGGTCACTACTACTCGGAACCATGATGTCAAATGTTTCAAGTGCCATGGAAGAGGGAAATATGCCAACAAGTGCTCTAACAAGAAGGCTATGATTCTCTTGTATGATTAAGAGAATGAAACCGAAGTGGAGGAAGAGGTACCAGATTCAGAAGATTCGGATCATGAGGAATTGCCAACCAAAGGATAGTTATTGGTTGCTAGACAATCCTTGAATTTGCAATCTAAAACCAATCTACAAGAGAAAATAAAAAACTTCCACACACACAGCCTGTTTTGGGACAAGGTTTGTAGTGTCATTATAGATTGTGGAAGATGTACTAACGTTGTAGTAACCCTCTCAAAAGGACAAAAATGGTTGAGATCGACAAGTTGGAATTAGGAGACAATCTTTTTGGAATCAAAGTATCTCGAGGTATGTTGAGTTTGATCACAGAAAACTTGACATGATTTAGAGAAAAATAGAAGTTGGTGGAGCATCTACAAAGTGGTCGAAGTCTTGGGCGATCAGATCCATTGAGAATTTTTAAAGTACAAAGTGGTTGGTAGTATAAAAAAACTGATCATGTATGGATCATTAGTCAAGTTTGTCACTCGACCATGTTTAGACCATGTGGTAGATTGAAGCAAGACGTTTAGGAAGCACAACGTTTTTCGAAGCACAACGTTTTTCGAAGCACGACGTTTAAAATGTACGACATTTCTTAAGTATGACGTTTTTGGAAGAATGTTGTACTAATAAAATATTAAGTTGGGAACATAATAAGTCGGAAGAACAACATGAATTAAGCAGGATGTGAAGTAAGTACGACTGGAAATCCAAAATGGGACAAAAATAATAATTTGGTATTATGGAATATCTTTCAGGGAAGCCAGAGGACTGAGAAATATTAACCGTCAAGGATAGAATTAGTCTTGAATTTATTAAAATATTCAGCTCACCAAAAACAGACAAGGAAAAATATTTGGGACTGATCACGGGTCAAAAATATGTCAAAATTTTCGGAATCAAACGAATGGACCGAGAAGAACGAGGTGGCCCGATGCATGGGATCAGAACGTGCTGCCAACTGTCTAAAAATTTTTGTGTCTGTAGAATATTGAGGTGTCTCCGTTCATGGAATGGGTATATGCGACCTGACATGTCGGGCACAAGGTGTCACCGCACATGCAACCGTTAAATGCGGACATACATGTGGGAGAGGTGTATCGTAAAGCATGCAACCAGTGCATGCAGCAAGACATATGTGATGCATGTGTGTTATTGTGCATGAGACTGAGACATGCAGCAAGAAATGTGAGAACCGTGTGTTGCCTCGCATGAAACCGGGAGCATGCGGGCTGACACATGGGCGATCGTGTGGCTTCCACTCACGGGCTAGTGATTTCTATAAATACCCAGCCACCCTTGCTCATTTTTTACTCATCCATCCACACCAAAGCAAGTCCAAAACATGCCTTGAGAAAGAGAGAAAGAAAATTGGAAATATAGAGAGTAGTCAATTATGAAGATCGATACTCCACTAAGAAGTCAAGTTCTGGACAATCGACAATTCTCTACGATTGTGATGCGGAATCTCTGTCAAAATCAGTACGTTCAAGGAAGTCAGTTTCTTCATGATCAGTCGAGGTCAAGGTTGGGTTTTGGCCAAGTTCCTCAGATCAACCAGCTGCTTATCGGCATAAAACATTGTGAATTGGTTTGTTTGAGTTTTGCTTGGAGCTTAGGATAGTTTTTTTAGTTGGTTTGTTTGAGTTCCTCTTGGAACTTAGGGTAGTCTTGTGAGTTGGTATTCTTTCAATAACTTTTGTAATCTAGGATAGTGAGTTGATTGAGTTCCACTTGGAAATAAGGTTAGATTGATTTTGCATATAGAACATAATGCTCCTGCTATTGCATGATAAATTCCTTAGAGTTATTTATGGAATTAGACTCAGTTTACCACGGGCTAAGATGAGATGAAATGGAACTAAGACTGAATTAATAACCTAAATAGGACTGGGGCTAGATGCATCATGTTTTCTATTCTTGTTTATTGACATGATTCCCATTATCTTTAAAGATAGATTTACAACAGAAGGCTAAACTATTTGGGTAATAGTTTGATTTAGTTGACTGCGTGTTAGATTAATTAAAAGCTTGCTCGTTTAATTAATATTGTTGATTGAGGTTAGTCAGCTCTTGGTAAGTGAGTGACTAAATGGTTGATTTGTTGTAATTACGGTTATTTTGTTATGTATTGTTGTTTAGTTGATTAGAAGTTAGTACAAAGAATCCTAGGCCATATAGGCCGGATTACTGGTACTAGTGGTTAGTGTTACAGAGTCGAGAGTCTAGTTAGGATCTGGAACTTTAGCCTTAGGTTAGGTTCTGGATTGAGTTTATGTGTATGCCATATAGCATGTGTATAACCTGCCTATGCTAGGTATGTTTTAAGGGTGGATTAGTGTTTCCTCGACCTCGTACCCAGCGGGTTTAAGAAAACCCCTTATTTGCTGGATCGGAAAGACTCAGTGGAACGAGGTCTTGGCCTATGGCTGAGTGTTACACGATGGTGTAACGGCCAGCAGTGAGCCGAAGGTACTGTAGGCTGTCATGCGGTGACCTGAAGGTACTTTGGGCTGCGGTCGGTTGAAAGTTATTTCTCCTAGTCTTTGTGATAGGGTGATAGGATATTACCGATGTTGAGGAGGAACACAAAGTTACCAGAGGCCGAGTTAGAGTGTTGTAGTGTGTTAGAGTGATGTGTCGAGTAAAGGGTTATGGAACCCTAGAGTAAGTGTAGCACCAAGTTACGGTGTTATGAGTTAGAATTGAGTCATAGTTAATTAATATCTTTTGATAGTGGTTGATTATGGGAGATTGGTTGTTGACTTGTTTTCATTCAGATTCTCATTACTTGAAGTAAGATCATGGCAGGAGGCCGGATTTAACTTAGTAACAGTTTTATTAGATAATAGTTGAGGTTAATAAATTGTGATTGATTGTTAAACTTAGCTTTGTTTACATGCTTAGGCTAGATTGATTGTTATTTTGGGTTGTTTGGGTTAGTTACTAGGTTGCAGGTAGAGGGTGCACGCTCACTTAGTGACATTAGGTTAATCACCCAACTCTCGTTGTCCTTTTTGCAGGTAGCTTAGTTAGGGTTGACTGGGTAGCTGGAGCTGGACGTTAGGACTGCAAGAGTAGATTTTCATACCTTTTAACGGTATTTTGATATATGTTATGTTGACTGGATTTGGCATTAGGCCGTGCCCAGTCTTGAATTAATTCAATGTATGAATATTTCCTAAATTAATAAAGTAATTTTTTTACATGCGCATCATGAGTACTCTGATAATTGACTAGTCCTTTCTAACACAACTTTATGTCTTGGTACGGGTTGAAAAGCCTTAAGCCTCAATCTAACGGAAATTGATAACTCTTGGTATGGGGTGCAAAACCTTAGCTAATGACTTAGTGGGACGTGTTAGTGGATGAACTGCTCTATGTTGCCGAGTAATTTATGTGCCTCTGCCGGATGGTCCCTAGCCCGTAATGTAACACTTATGGACCAGGGTGTTGGGTTGGACGGTCAGTCATGTTCTTGTTTTATTGTTGGCTGGCCGTTTGTCCCATTTTATCTTCAACCCTTGGTGTTGGTTGGTCTGTCGGTCATGTTCTTGTTTGATTGTTGGCCGGAGGGTTGACCTATGTCTAGGACGGTCTGTGGGTGTTACAAAGGTGGTATTAGAGCATGGTTTCTTCCATGCTTCCTCGACTCATGGTTTAATTGGTCTTCAAACATTTTATTGATTAAACAAGAGTCACAAAAGGTATAATGGAAACGGGTCACGTCCAGCCATACGCTTTACGTGTTTAAGAAGTAGGATTGTGATAGGTTGCTTTGTTAGTATTGCGATTATATTCCTGTTGGGGTCAAAAAATGCAATCTCGAAATCAACGTCCAAGACATATTCTTCTGTTAAACCTTACGTGAACAACTTCGGCAAAGGGTTAAGGATCGAACCACCATCCACCCCACCCTAGGGCGAGGCACATACTGTCTCAATCGACCCCGCCATAGGGAGGGGCATTTCCCGAGTCCATCCACCCCGCCCTAGGGTGGGGCACATACAATCTCCAGCCACCCCACCCTAGGGCGGGGCACGTACTGTCTCCGTCCACCCCGCCCTAAGGCTGGGCACATCCACACCATCCACCCCGCCTTATGGCGGGTCACAACCCGGATCACCAACCATCCCACCCTAGGGCGTGGAATATCCTTGCCGACCATTCCTCCCTAGGGCGGGGCACTCCTTGTCAATCCTTGCAGTCCAAGACCAACCATCCCGCCCCAGGCCAGAGAAGGTCTATGGATCGGTCCATCCATCCTAGGGCGGGGATACTTCACGGACAAACCCAACCTTTCCAATCCAAGCCATATGATAACACTTGAAGTCCTAATCACATGGGTTTTCGTTTTGTCTCGATCAGACCTGTCATTAGATTTTTACACTAAAAGCCGCAAGACTCGTCTTTCGTAAAAATCTAAGTCCAAATGTTCGTATAAAAATACAACCATTTAAAAACACCAATGCCGTGACTAAGACGAAATAATATCTAGCCTCGTATGAACATTTGTTTCTTCGAAAGAAATCGTAAAAACGGCTAAGTCACAAAGTAGCCCGAAAAGGGTCCAATCATTACAACAGCCCACTTACAAACTATGAACGAGAAATAGGTCCACTTGTTATGACGGTCTACTTGTTTTCCGAAAAGATAAGTGGAAAAAGAGATAAACGTCAAGTTTCAGGATAAGCATGAAGATCAGGAAGAAAAAGGAAAACTTCCGCAAAAGATAAACTCTGATCAAGGGCATTATGGGACGACACCACCGACCTTGGATGAGTATATCAGCAAGACTTAAGACTTATTTCAAGACACACATTTTTTATGCAAACAAGCACTTAGAACAACTTAGGCATTATTTGCTTTTTAGCAAGCTGTGACTCAACTAGTTTTTTTCGTTTTCAGTAACTAGAACTAGGAAGCTCGTCGATAGCTCTCGTAGCCGAATGCGGGATATTGTTGTATTCCATCTCCGCTGATTTGAAATAAGATCTACTTTGAGCTCTTTTTTTTTTATGATTTATTGTTAATCATTTGTATTTGATTGTTTGGTTGATTGGCAGAAATTGACGATGTGAATTTTGGGTCACACAGTTTGGGCGCTAGAAGAGGGGGGGTATGGATCTATCTAACACACAGCCTCACAACGCTAAACCAAACATGTCTGCAGACAACCATAACAACCAACCACGTCGCGATGGTGATGACACCCGCGACAACATTGAAGTAACCCCAGCTGCAAATGTCATTGCAGTCAACGCAAACGCTAACACCGCGGCGTTCGAAGAGGTGAAAAATATATTTTCCACCTTTGAAAAAAGGATGGATGAACGTGATAAGCTCGTGGATCCTATCGCTAAACAAGTGAAAACCCTAACTGCAAGAAATATAGCTGTCTTCCCTCACGGAACTACCAGAATCCACCGTTAGACAGGCCTGAACACGCGCAAGGGTTAAACCCTAGCAAAACAACCCCTGTCGGAACTCAGAAAAACTCTGAAAACCCTCCGCCTCTCGAACAGGAAACAGAGGGAGATGAGGTTGAGCGAATATACTTAGACATCAGCGATTAATCTGAGCAGTCAGACAAGGACGCTGGTGTACACCCGAGAACGACTAGAAGTCAGCTGCTCGGTTAAATACTTCGTTCGAAAAACCTATGACAGAAGAAGAATAGAATATCTTCTAGGCTGAACAAGAAAAGCTAGCCGAAAAGCAGGCCCAAATTACTCGCATCAAACGCCGAGAAATTCGGAAAACTGCTAGCGATGATTTGGACGAGATCCAGGATCTCTGCGACTATGTCACCAGAACGGCAGCTGAAGTAAAAGCCGTAAAGTCCCAGATCCATCACGCCACCAATGCTGCTCTGGAGATAGATTGACTTCTTGACGAATCCTAAAAACTCCTTTCATTACACGTATCACTAGGACAAAAATCTTAGATCCCGGAAAAATCAAAATTCTTGTATACAATGGCACTACCGACCCGAAAACGCCTCTGCAAGCTTTCCAGATTGTCATGGGCAGGGCCATGTTGAGGGAATGGGAAAGAGATGCCGGAAAATTTTCACAGAGTAGCGCTTGAATGGTTCACACGTCTAAAGCTTGACTCCATCGGAAGCTTCAACCAACTCGCCTCGGAGTTTTTAAAAGAATATTCCATGTTTATGGATCGAGAAACTTTCAACATGGATCTGTGGAGTCTTTCCCACAAGGAAGACAAGCCGCTCTGTGACTTCATAAATAAGTTCAAAGTCGTCATGGCGAGAGTTACCGGGATAAGCGACAAGGTCGCCATTGACTCCCTCCAAAAAACGCTTTGGTACAAATCAAAGTTTAGGAAGTGGATAACTCTCGAAAAACCATGCTCGATCCAGGATGCTCTACACAAAGCCACCGACTTTATGATCATGAAAAAGGAAACGAAAGTCCTATCTCAAAAGTATAGGTCTGCGAGAACATCTTCAAAAGATGCTTTAGAGCAAAAATCAAAACAGAAAAACCCTCATAACGACCAGTATGTCAATCACGAGGGGGAAGAGTCCCATGGAGCGCATAACTATTCCATCGGGAAACACTGGGACACAAAATCCATTCAACGAGAATACCTTCTGCGTGTTACACCAGACTAGAGGCCAATCTACTACGAACTGCAAAGTTCTTGGTGCGAGACTAACGGCCAAGCTACTCGCAGGACAAATCTCTAGCATCACCGGTATAAAGGATCTGATCCTAGAAGCCGACCGTCAGCCCAATAACGATAAGAACCCTTCGACGGGGAGCGCTCCCCAAGGGAACCAATCATGCAACAAACGCGGACAGAAACAAGATAACAGGGGAAACGACAACAACCATCGCAGGGTAAACATGATCATCGGAGGATCACATTACTACCACGACACGGTTTCATCCATAAAAGCTTACCAGCGAAAAGCTGAATTAAGCGCAAAATGGTTGAATCAGTCACCCTCTCCTCAGGTCCCGATAAACGCAATCACCTTCGACGAAGAAGAAGCTGGTGGAATCGACCAGACCCACTGCGATCCACCCATCATCGATCTCGTAATCATAGATCTCGAGGTCGCAAGAATCCTCGTTGATACGGAAAGTACGGTAAACGTTATCTTCCGCTACACTCTAAAACGAATGAACGTCAATCTCGACGATATTATCCCAACGCCAAAAACGCTGACCGGATTCTCGAGCGTAACATCAATGACCATGGGATCGATCAAACTTCCTGTGATGGTAAAGGAGGTCAAAAAAATTGTCGACTTCGCGGTCGTTAACAACCCAACAATCTATAATGTCATCATAGGAACAACATGGATAAACGCCATGAAGGCAGTCCCGTCAACATACCACTTGGGCGTTAAGTTTCCGCTTCCGAATGGAATCGCAGCAATATGGGGGTGCCATAAACAGTCACGCCTTTGCTTGCTAGCCAAACATAAGCTAAGGAAAATCACAACAGCCTCAATGGTGAAACCCAAACGCTTAAAGATAAGCTCACCAACTACCGAAAATGCGTCAGAAGAAGACAACTTGGAAAAGGCTATATCGTAAACGGCTTTGGAAAACAAAAACGTTTCCGAGACTAACACTCAAACCCAACCAGAGGAGACAAACCCGGAAAAAGACATCAATCCAGCCACGGAAACCAAGACGATCAACGCACCAGAAATAATGCTAGTCGAATAAAACCCTCATTGCAACACAATGAACTACGAGACAGTTTGATCCGCGAAAGGGGTACATAGGCAACTCGTCAAAAGACGAGTTCATCTGTCCCCCTAACCAAACAAGGGGGTGGGTGCGTATACTCATATACTCCCATATTTCAAAATATCCATCTATGTACTTGATATTTTTGAAAAAGAAATCCGATAATAGAAAGCAATACGATTTCTAGAAATCTTCACAAATCTTTGTTATCATATGAATCTCTCATACTATACGCAACAGTAATCTACAAATTTCTCGCTAAAAACTTACAAAAAAAATCGTATAAACCACGAAACAGAAATCTTACAAAATATCACACGTCTCAAAACCCGCAAAAACTTTTCATCAAGAAAAGCGGTACGCTTGTGCAAACGGTTCTCGACTTTAAGATCAAACAAAAAATCTTGGTATTAATACCAGTAAACTAGGATCACCCGACCAGGTTCGGATCAATCATCTGACCGAGTTGGACCTTCCAACCAGGTCGGTCCACCCAACCTGGTCAGACTATCCAGCCCTGTTGACCCATTTGACCCGTTCGGACCACCTGATCCGGTCGGACCACCTGACCCGGTCGGTCCACCTGACCTGGTCGGACCACCCAACTCGGTCGGTCCACCTGACCTGGTCGGACCACCTAACCCGGTCGGGCCATCCAACCTAGTTTGTCTACCTGACCTGGTCGGACCACTTGACCAGGTCGGATTATCCAGCCCGGATTGACCACACCTGACCCGGTAAATACACCCAGGTTGGATCATTCAGCTCAACCAAACCATCCAACCTAAACTGACCACTCAGCCGAACTCAGGTTAGGATCAGACTAGTCGACCAGACCGGATTGTCCGAAAAAGTCTGCACCAATCAACCAGACAACCTGGCTGAACCGACCTCCCGGTCGATCCTGACCCACGGATCATACCTATTTGTCTAGACACAACAGACCATCCCTCCTCTATCTCGGTCGGATCCTTCGCCCATACAATCTTTTCTCAATCTTTAAATCAATCTAACTCCACAAGATGATTTGACCATTAGGTCAAAAACCATCTTTTAACTCAACTCTCGACCAAAAGAGCATGAGATATCTATACTCTAGATATCTTTAAACTCAAAAAAGTGATAAAAATACCATCAGAAAAAGAAAGCGAGACTTCGCCAAAGTTTCGTAAATGCATTATGGAAACAGTCCGTCCGCGACTTCAAACAAAAAATAGTTCGTCAGCGACTATAAACAAAAAAAACACTCCGTCCGCGACTATAAACAAAAGAACAGTACTTCTATGACTATAAACAAAAAACAGTCCGTCCGTGACTATAAAAACAATTTGTTCATCGATTGGCCCCGATAAACAGTCTAACCGTTCTAAACAAACGATCAACCTTTCATTGAATTGGTTCTCTAACATCCTACATAAGATAATAATGTTATAAAAGAAATCCAAAATTTTGGTCAGCACTTCCGAGACTTAAAAAATTGTCTAGAGAGATGCTCGGTTCCCGATCGATGCAAGTCATGTAAGCCGAGAACTTATCGCAGATTTCAATATCGAAACATAATCAGGTTGAAACCGCAAAGCCACAGTACGGCAGGGATTTGAAGCGGTAAACGGCCAGTACCGATAACATAAAAACACGGCCTAACTCGGCCGGAGCAAACAAAAGAGAAGATACATCATATAACCCACTCAGGGAAACATCTTCACTCGCCCATCTGAACTGGAGCCTCACCTTCACCCTTGGCCTCAACGGGATTAACCACCACCACATCTTCATCCCCCATTGCGTCATGCAACTCTGCCTCCGTAGGGACTCATTCCTCGAACCAACGGGTAAAGGAGGAAGGATGCAGCCAGAATTCAAATCAGAAAAAATTGTGTCAAATTCCCCCTTGGCTACAACCAGTTTATCCCTACAAGCAGCCAATCGGTTCTCTTTTGCCGACAAGGTCGGGGCTTCCTCCTTTTGAAGCAGCCTGATTTCATCAATGCTTCACTTGTTAACGACTAAAACAAGATCCCTCCATGAACCGCCATAAGGGAATCTAGCAAATCATCCATCCTCGATAAACAAGCTTGATACACAACATGAAACTCCTTCGCTATTTTTATTTAGATCTTATCGATCCCATGGCTCGGTGAACTCCCTGCTCCATTGTTCTGACGCTGTATATGGCGCACCTCGGAAGCTTTAGACTTATTGTCTTTCTTCGCCCTGAGCAAAGAACTAACAGTCTTCCCTAGATCTCTCTCAAGCTCGCTGATGCAAGTTTCCCACCCAAAAATTTCACGAGAATGAGCATCGTCATTAACCTGGAGCCTCTTTTCACGTTCCGACAATTTCTCTTTCAATTTAGCAAGTTCTTACGAGAGACGCTGAATCTCGGATCCACAATCTTTGATCATCCCGTCAATCAAGGAAACAAACTGTGGAGATAAAAAAAGACATATAAGGCAACACGCTTTGATTTTTTTTTTCACAAATTTTTTTTTCTAAAAAAGAAGAAGAAACCTTGGTACGATGTTGAGACATCGGTCCCGCAAGAGAAGCTCCCAGCAGCGAGGGTCAAGTCTCCACGCCCTTGTTGCATCTCCTTATTTTAACCGCATCCAGGCCGGACATGGCTTCTTGCAACCCTTTGGTGCAGTCACCGGAGAAGCGTCCGGGGCAATTAAACCCAAAACATAATCCCCCTTCGCCAAAGGAGGTGGAGCATAATCAGCAGCCTGGTAAGTCTCAATGACAGGAATCAGAGCTGTAGACGAGCCTGTCGGCTGATAAACAGTCCCAGGATTTGTAGCAGGATCAAGAGAGCTTCCCTTCTCAATAACAGCCGTAGGCCCAGGTGGAACCTCCACCACCGCAACTGAAACATCAGTGGGAGCGAGATCACACTGCACATTAGGCTGCAAAACACCGTTTATCTCTGCATTACGGCGAGCCATATCATCTCAAAAGAGCAAAATCAGCCACAAAAGAAGAGACTTTCGTTGAAGGACGAGGAGAACTCAACGAACTTGCACCGGGAGCTGGGCTTACTTCGACAGTCTTTTGTTCATTGTGGGACAAAGACATTTCAGCTGAAAGGAAAATTTCAAAAGCCAAAGAAGATTAGATGTTGAGAAATGAACGGGTGTGAGAATAACGAGGAGTGGACTCCCAATATTTATAGGAAATTTTTCTGAAATAAAATAATGGGCAAAACTCAAAACTCAAAACTCTCTCGCAGAATATCGTATATAAACTTGCGAGCTGGGGGGCTAACAGTTGGGGTTAAAAACGGTAATCTCGAAATCAAGTCCAAGACATATTCTTCTGTTAAACCATACGAGAACAACTTCGGAAAAAAAGTTGAGGATCAAACCACCATCCACCCCCCTAGGGTGGGGCACGTACTGTTTCAATCCACCCTGCCCTAGGGCGGGGCACTTCTCAAGTCCATCCACCCTACCCTAGGGCGGGGCACGTACCATCTCCATCCACCCCGCCCTAAGGCGGGGTACATACCGTCTCCGTCCACCCCACCCTAGGGTGCGGCACATCCAGACCATCCACCCCTTCAACGGCGAGGCATAACCCGGATCACCAACCACCCCGCCCTAGGGGGGGCACATTCTTGCTGACCATTCCGCCCTAGGGCAGGGAACTCCTTGTCCATTAACCCCGCCCTAGGGCGGGGCACACCTTGTCCCAAGCGTACCGCCCTATGGCAGGGCAGTCCAAGACAAACCATCCCGCTCTAAGGCGGGGACGGTCTACGGATCGGTTCATCCCATCTTAGGGTGGGGATACTTCACGGCCCAAAGTCAAGCTTTCCCATCCAAGCCATCTGATAACACTTGAAGTCCTGATAACATGGTTTTTTGTTTTGTCTCGATCGGACTTGTCATTAGATTTTTATAATAAAAACTGCAAGACTCGTGTTTCGTAAAAATCTAAGTCCAAATGTTCATATAAAAACTCAATAGTTCCTTAACAAAAAAAACAATTTTTTAAAAACACCAATGTCGTGATTAATCATCCATTTCCTTTTATCTTGGAGGAAATGATAGCTAGCCTCGTATGAACAGTCGTTTCTCCGAAAGAAATCATAAAAACAGCTAAGTCACAAAATGGCCTGAAAAAGGTCCAATCACGACAACAACCAACTTATAAACTCTGAACGAGAAAGAGGCACACTCGTTATGACGGTCTACTTGTTTTTTGACAAGATAAATGGAAAGGAGATAAACGTCAAGTTTCCGGATAAGCATGAAGATCGGGAAGAAAATGGAAAACTTCGGCAAAAGATAAACTCGGATCAGGGGCATTACGGGAAGACACCACCACCTTGGATGAGTATATAAGGAAAACTCAAGACTTCTTTCAAGACACACATTTTTCTCTGCAAACAAACACTTAGAGCAACTTAGGCATTATTTCCTTTTTAGCGAGCTGCAACTCAACTAGGTTTTTCGTTTTCAGTTACTAGAACTAGGAATCTCGTCGGCATCTCTCGTAGCCGAAGGCAGGATCTTGTTGTATTCGCTCTCCGCTGATTTGGAATAAGATCTACTTTGCTCTCTTTTTTCGTTTTACGATTTATTGTTCATCATCTGTATTTGATTGTTTGGTTGCTTGACGTTTGGTTTAGCAGAAATCCTAGACCTCAGGGGAAGCTAGGGTTTCCTAACTTTCTTTATTTGACGGAAATCGACGGTACGAATTTTGGTTGACACAGTTGCTTGGTTAGTTAATTATTTGGTATATTTGATGACTAACTTGCGTGTGATGTGTTCTATTTAGTTGCAGCTAGTAAGTGTGTTTGTTTATCCAAACTTGAAGGATGGAAATCTTAAAGTGAAGAGAGTTCGAGGGCAAAAACCCAAACCCAAAAAGAAAGAGGAAAGAGAGGTTCAGAGGAACTTGACCGTGGTATGGACTGGACTGATAGAAAGGAACAAGACTTCATTGGAAAGGATTTCAGCAGAGTCTTTGGGAAAAGGAAGATTTAGAAAAGATTTGAGTAATCAGGAACGAGGATGATATATATCTGAAGGACAAGATAGTATCATGGGAAATGGGAGTGTTATGGCAGAGTAAAAATAAGATGATCCAGCCATCAATCAACTGAAGAAATATGAAAACGATGGTAGAGACCTTGAGGAGGACAATAAAGGAACAGTAGTAGACAAAGTCAATAGATTATAGAGATGAGCGGAGAATGAGTGAACCATGGACATCAAAAAGTAAAGGAAGTAAAGAATTCAAGACCAAGGGGGATACTTAAGAGTGTATCAGTATAGAATGAGTTCAGATTGAGGAGTCCCGAAGCATACCCAAAGAAATCGAAAGAAGACATCAAAGGCGAATTAATGAAGATACACGACAAATGACCAAGACATCAAAATGACGTAATCTTAGGAGAAGTTGTTATCAAGGAGGAGCATATCGTGAATCTCAGCAATTGGACATCTAAGAATTTGAGGACAAATTCGATAAAGGGGGAGAGAATGTAAGAACCCTCCCGAAGAAATAAAAATGGTCGAGGTCAACAAGTTGGTATTCAAAGCCAATCTTTTTCGAATCGAAGTATCTCGAGGTATGTTGAGTTTTGATCACGGAAAACATGACTTGATTCAAAGAAAAATAGAAGTTGGTCGAGCATCTATGGTTGGTGGTCGAATTCGTGGGCGATCGGATTGATAGAGAAGTTTTGAAGTATAAGGTGGTTGGTAGGATCAAAGAACTGATCATGTATGGACAATGAGTCACGTAGGTCACTCGACCATGGTTAGACCATCTGGTAGATCAAAGCAAGAAAATTAGAAAGCACAACGTTTTTCAAAGCACAACGTTTTAGAAGCACTACTTTTCTGAAGCACAATGTTTTTGGAAGAATGTTGGATTAATAAAATATTATGTTAAGAACATATTAAGTCAGAAGCACAACGGAGTTACGCAGGACATGAACTAAGCAGGATGTTAAGTAAGCAGGACAGGATAGAAGCACGATTGGAAATCCAAAGTTGGACAAAACACTAATTTTGGTATTATGAAATATTTTTCAGGGAAGCCGGAGGACAGAAAAATATTAACCGTCAAGGTTAGAAAACAGTCTGTAATTTATTAAAAATAGTCAGCTCATCAGAACAGGCGCGGAAAAATATTCAGAATTGATCGCAAGAAGAAAATATGTCGGAATGGTCAAAATAAGACAAATGGACCGAGAAGCACGAGGTGGCACGATGCATGGGATCAGAACGTGCTGTCAACTGTCTAACAAGCTATATGTCTGTAGAAGCTCGAGGTGTCGCCGCACATAGAAGTGGTACATGCGGCTTAACTTGTCAGAGCACAAGGTGTCCCGCGCATGCAACCGGTACATGTAGACTGACATGTGGGAGTGGTGTGTCGCAACACCTGCAATCAGTGCATGAAGCAAACCATGTGGGACACATGTGTGTTATTGTGAATGAGACTGATACATGCAGCAAGACATGTTGGCACCGTGTGTCGCCTCGCATGCGACCGGGAACATGCGGGCCAGCTATTGTGTGGCCTCTCCTCACTGGCCAGCTATTTCTATAAACCAAGTCTGAAACGCACCTAGAGAGAGAAAAACAAAATTGGCAGTTTAGAGAGTAATCAATTATGAAGATCGATACTACACCGAGAAGTCAATTTCTGTCCAATCGATGATTCTCCACGATTGTGACGCGGAAGCTCTGTCCAAATCAGTCTGTTCAAGGCAGTCAGTTTCTTCATGATCAAGCAGAAGTTCTGTCCAGATTAGTCCAGATCAGTCGAGGTCATGGTTGGGTTTTGGCCAAGTTCCTCCGATCAACCAAATGCTTATCGGCATAGGATCCTGTGAGTTGTTTTGTTTGAGTTATGCTTGGAACTTAGGGTAGTTTTGTGAGATGCTTTATTTAAGTTCCGCTTGAAACTTAGGGTAGTTTTGTGAGTTGTATTGTTTGAATTCTGTTTGGAATTTAGGATAGTAAGTTGATTGAGTTCCACTTGGAACTTAGGTTAGATCGGGTTTGCATATAGAATACAATGCTCAGGCTATTGCATGATAGAGTCCTTAGGGTTATTTATTGAATTGGACTCAACTTAGCACGGGCTAAGTCAGCTCCTGGTAAGGGAGTGGCTAACTGGTTGATTTTTTATAATTACGGTTATTTGGTTAAGTATTGTTGTTAAGTTGATTAGAAGTTAGTACTAAGGGTCATAGGCCATATAGGCCGGATTACTAGTACTAGTTGCTAGTGTTGTTGTGTCGAGAGTCTAGTTATGATCTGGAACTTTAGCATTAGGTTAGGTTCTGGATTGAGTTTGTGTGTGCCATATAGCATCACGTAACCTGCCCATGCTACGCATGTTTAGGGTCGATTAGTTATTCCTCGATCTCATACCTAGTGGGTTCAAAGAAACCCCTTATTTGCTGAATCAGGAGGACTCAGAGGAATGGGGTCATGGCCTATGCCTGAGTGTGACACGATGGTGTAACGGCTGGCAGTGACCCGAAGGTACTGTGGACTGTCACGCGGTGACCTGAAGGTTTTGTGGGCCACGGTCGATTGAAATGTTGTTCTCCTAGTCTTTGTGATAGGGGGATAGGATATTTCCAATGTTTAGGAGGAACACAAAGTCACTTGAGCTCGAGTTAGAGTGTTGTGTTATGTTAGAGTGTCATGTTAAGTAAATGGTTATGGATCTAGAGTAAGTGTAGCACCGATTTACGGTGTTACTAGTTAGACTTGAGTCATAGTTAATTAGTATCTTTTAATTGTGATTGATTATGGGAGGTTGGTTGTTGACTTGTTTTCTCGCAGGTTCCTGTTACTTGAATTAAGATCATGGCAGGAGGACGGGACTAACTTAGTATCGGTTTGATTAGATAATAGTTGAGATTAATGAATCGTGATTGATTGTTAACATTAGCTTTGTTTATATGCTTAGGCTATATTGATTATTATTTTGGGTTGTCTGGGTTAGTTACTAGGTTGGGCGGTAGAGGACGCCAGCTCACTGACTGATATTAGGTTACTCACCCAACTCCTATTGTCCTTTTTGTAGGTAGCTTAGTTAGGGTTGACCCGAAGGTACTGTGGACTGTCACGCGGTGATCTGAAGGTATTGTGGGCCCCGGTCGGTTGAAATTTTGTTCTCCTAGTCTTTGTGATAGGGGGATAGAATATTTCCGATGTTTAGGAGGAACACAAAGTCACTAGAGCTCGTGTTAGAGTATTGTGTTATGTTAGAGTGTCGTGTTAAGTAAAGGGTTATGGAACCCTATAGTAAGTGTAGCACCAATTTACGGTGTTACTAGTTAGACATGAGTCATAGTTAATTAGTATCTTTTAATTGTGATTTGATTATGGGAGATTGGTTGTTGACTTGTTTTCTTGCAGGTTCCTGTTACTTGAATTAAGATCATGGCAGGAGGCCGGGTCTAACTTAGTATTGGTTTGATTAGATAATAGTTGAGATTAATGAATCGTGATTGATTGTTACCCTTAGCTTTGTTTATATGCTTAGGCTATATTGATTATTATTTTGGGTTGTCTGGGTTATTTACTAGGTTGGGGTGTAGAGGACGCCAGCTCACTGACTGATATTAGGTTACTCACCCAACTCATATTGTCCTTTTTGTAGGTAGCTTAGTTAGGGTTGACCCGAAGGTACTGTGGACTGTCACGCGGTGATCTGAAGGTACTGTGGGCCACGGTCGGTTGAAATTTTGTTCTCCTAGTCTCTGTGATAGGGGGATAGGATATTTCCGATGTTTAGGAGGAACACAAAGTCACTAGAGCTCGTGTTAGAGTATTGGGTTATGTTAGAGTGTCGTGTTAAGTAAAGGGTTATGGAACCCTAGAGTAAGTGTAGCACCGATTTATGGTGTTACTAGTTAGACTTGAGTCATAGTTAATTAGTATCTTTTAATTGTGATTGATTATGGGAGATTGGTTGTTGACTTGTTTTCTCGCAGGTTCCTGTTACTTGAATTAAGATCATGGCAGGAGGCCGGGTCTAACTTAGTATCGGTTTGATTAGATAATAGTTGAGATTAATGAATCGTGATTGATTGTTAACCTTAGCTTTGTTTATATGCTTAGGCTATATTGATTGTTATTTTGGGTTGTCTAGGTTAGTTACTAGGTTAGGGGGTAGAGTACGCCAGCTCACTGACTGATATTAGGTTACTCACCCAACTCCTATTGTCCTTTTTGTAGGTAGCTTAGTTAGGGTTGACCGGGTAGCTCAGACCTGGACGTTAGGGCCACCAGAGTAGATTTTCATACGTTTTGTAACGATATTTCGATGTGTGTTATGTTGAATCGATTTAGCATTAAGCCGGACCCAGCCTTTTATTATTTCAATGTATGAATGTTTCTTGAATTCATAAAGTAATTGTTTTACATGAGCATCATGAGTACTTTGATAATTGTCTAGTCCGATCTAACATAATGTTAGGTCTTGGCAAGGGTTGAAAAGCTTTATGCCTCGATCTAACATAAACCGTTAACTCTTGGTACGGGTTGCAAAGCCTTAGGACTTCATTTATCATGACGTGTTAGTGGATGAACTGGTCTAAGTTGCGGAGTAAGTTATGTGACTCTGACTAGATTTTCCCTAGCCCGTCACGTAGCACTTCCAAACCATGGTGTTGGGTTACACGGTCAGTCATGTTCTTGTTTGATTGTTGGCTAGCCGGTTGGCCCATTTCATCTCCAACCCTTGGTGTTTGTTGGTCATTCGGTCATGTTCTTGTGTTGTTGTTGGCTTGAGGGTCGACCTATGTCTAGGACGGTCCAGGGGTTGTTACAAACGTGGTAAGTGAAACCATTGTTGAAAAACTTGGGTTGAAAACAAGCAAGCATTTGAAACCATACCGACTACAATGGCTTAATAACAAAGGAGATCGCAAAGTGAGCAAGTACAAGGATGGGATTTTGTGTGATGTGATTCCTATGGAGGCGGGACATATCTTACTTGGGCGGCATTAGCAGTTCGATTGCCAGCGAAATCACAATGATTTCTCAAACCAAAAATCCTTCCAAATATCAAGGAAGAAAGGTTACTATGGCACCCATGACACCTCAGGATATCTATGAGGATTAAATACTCCTGAAAAAGGTGGGGAACAAGGAGAAAGCTCACAATCAGCAACCAGCAGAAGATAACTAAACCGAACCATTTATTTGTGAAATCAAGTAAGGTTAAGAAAACTCTCTTCTCTAGTCAATCCACTCTTCTATTTATATTTAAGGATTCACTAATGAGTTTGTCTAAACGACACTGGAGATTCCAAGTGAACTAGCTAGTCTTTTGCAAGGTTATACTGATATTTTCCAGAAGACAAGCCAAAAGAGTTACCACCCCTAAGAGGAATAGAACATCAAATAGACTTTGTACATGGTGCCTCTCTTCCTAACCGACCAGCTTACAGAACTAATCTGGTTGATACAAAGGAACTTTAGAGACAAGTAGGCAAGGTGATGGAAAAGGGACTAATCTGGGAAAACAAGAGTCGTTGTGCGGTACCGGTTTTGCTAGTGCCAAAGAAAGATGTATGGCCATCAACAAGATAACAGTTAAGTATCAACACCTCATTCCTTGAATTGGTGACATGCTTGATGAGTTGTTTGGATCTTGCATTTTCTCAAATAATGACTTGAAAAGTGGGTATCACCAAATTCGAATGAAAGAGGATGATGAATTGAAGACTGCCTTCAAAACAAAATTGGGATTGTATGAATGGCTTGTAATGCCATTTGACTTGACAAATGCACCTAATACCTTTATGCGGTTAATGAATCATGTGCTTAGGGCTTTTATTGGACGTTTCGTTGTTGCGTAGTATGATGATATCTTAATTTACAGCAGATGTCTTAATTATCATGTTGAACATCCTAGGTCAGTCCTTGAAATATTGAGAAAGGAAAAACTTTATGCCAACTTCAAGAAATGTACATTTGAAACGGATAACCTAGTCTTTGTGGGGTTTGTTGTAAGTGTTGAAGGCATAAGGGTTGATAAAGAGAAGGTCAAGGCAATCCGGGAATGGCCTAGTAGAACCAACATTAGTGAAGTTAGAAGCTTCCATGGCCTAGCTGGTTTTTATAGGCGGTTTGTCCGAGATTTCAGTACTCTTGCTGCAACTTTGACTTAAGTGATAAGAAGAATGTAACACTTAAATGGGAAGAAGAGCAAGAACAGGCCTTTCAGACCTTGAAAGAGAAGCTTACCAGTTCCCCTCTTCTTACTTTGCCTGATTTTATGAAAACTATTTAGATTGTGTGTGATGCGTCTGGTATTGGTATATGTGCTGTCTTGATTCAGGAAAGGAAACCCATTGCCATTTTCAGTGAAAAGCTTCGAGGAGAGACCTTGAACTATCCCACCTACGATAAGGAGCTGTATGCTAGGTCTGGGCTTTGCATTCTTAGCAACAATACCTCTGGCCTAAAGAGTTTCTCTTCCACACAGATCATGAATCCCTCAAGCACCTCAAAGGACAGGAAAACGAAACAAAATCAATGCAAGGTGGATAGAGTTTACAGAAACCTTCCCTTATGTCATCCACTACAAGCAAGGTACAGAAAACATTGTAGTTGATATGGGTGGGCGTTCAGATACTTGTTCGGGTTCAGGTTTGGGTCGGTATTTTGATTTTCGGGTATTTTGGTATAGGGGTATAGAACCCGTTTGGATATTTTTGTACTTTGGGTAGGGTTCGTGTATTTTTAGTTTGAGTTCCGTTATTTTCTATCGGGTTTGAATATTTAGATTTTGAAAGAATTTTTTTTTTCATTTTTTAAGGTTTCTTGTATTTAAAAATATAAGTTTCACCTAACTGATTTTTTTATTTTTTAATATATTGAATGATTAATAGATTTGGAGATAAGTCACATAAGCCAAGAACTCTTCGCAGACTTTGATATTGAGACAAAATCAGGTAGAAATCGCAACGAGTTAAGTAAGTCAGCATCGACCCCGCATACTCCAAACACTAAAATAAATCTAGGTCTTGCCCTAACTCTACTCTTATCTCTCAAAGCCATAATATCATTGATACGAGATATAAAAACTTGTCTCTTTGTCGATACTTGGACGTTAATGAGGCTACATGAGTATAAACATTCGTACACTATCACCTTAATGCAAGTCTGAGTATCACGATTGACTGGGCATAAGAAATGAAAAAACACACTTATACTCTCTTCCCCTCGTTGATTCCTTATCCTTAAAAAAAAACAGAAAGGCTATGAAACGGTTATTTATTCAAAAACCCTAAAGGGGGAGTACGACACAAGTCAACATACTTATTACAAACAAGGAACACAGCCCCTTCAAATATGAAACCCATCACTGGTAGTAATTATATAAACAAGACATGAATTTCCAAATCCTTAATCGCCAATGTCATGCGGAGACTGAGACAGATTGACCTCAGCCTTTTGTGCGGAGCTGGAGGCGTGACATCATCAAAATCGAGGAAATTGGGATCGGGACAAACCTTCCCCAGATCCTCCCCTCGATTTTGTACTGTAAAAGCTCTGAGTAAGCATTTTGGCCTTGATGATTGGAGTTCAACGCTAGCTCTTCATCATTGTTAAATGCCTCTGTCTCTTTCATTTACTTCAAAACACCAATGGCACCGCTACACTCTCTGAAATCATCATAAGCTCCTCGAGCCCAGCCCATATCCACTAAGTCAGTGTTGGAACCGAGATCCACAACATTGATTTCCGTAAATTTTAGGAAGTCAGGAAGCCCTAACTTTTCCAGGAGATCACGGATAATCTGCTTTAAACCAAACGCAACGTAATTAAACAATCAGAACAAACGAAATAGTAAAGAAAAGAATATAATGAAAGCAGAGCAAAAGAAAACTTACTCCGAATTTGCGTTTAAGCGTTTATAAGAAGGAAAAAAGCCTTGGCCACAAGAGCTGTTGGCGAGACCCTAGTTCTAGTAACCTAAGACTGCAAATCCCTAATCGAGTAACTTTATATCGAAAACGGAAATAAATGCCTATTACTCTAAGTTTGCTATGAATGCTAAAAAATATGTATCCCTTGTCTCCAGCCTCGCCTTCTCTTATATACTCGTCTTCAAAGCGGTTTTGCACTTCCTTTTATGCACCTGGTCGAGTTTATCACTTCAGGAATATTCCTTTTTTCTCGATCTTCATGGTTATCTTTGGAAACTTTGCATTTATCTTCTAATTTCTTGATATTTATCTTTGTGTGAATAAAGATAGACCGTCATAACACCACTGGGATAGGTTTCGTGTGAAAACATAAGCAGGCTTTTAGTCGCGTTTTAGGCCTCTTATGCCATTTTTCTGACTATGAGCGTTTTTCCTCTTTCTCCGAAAGACCATCTTTGATACTATGTCGATTTTAAGCATGGGTTAAAACTTCTCGTATAGCTTAGGAAACTTTTGAGTTAAGCCAACCGTTGCCGTTTTACACGATTGGTTTGAACTTTATACAAAAAGCGAGTCTTTGCGGTTTTTATCGTAAAGTTACAACGGTAACTCCGATTGAGACAAAACGAAAAGCATTTCGATCGCGATTCGAGATAGGAGCTAGAGGGAGTGATACAGGTCGCCTTATGGAGACCTGGGAGCTGCATTTCTCGAGCTATAAGTTGTTTGTCGAGTCTTACTTGTTTCTACCGTAAGATCTCAACAGGAACTCTGATTGAGACAAAACAAAAAGTATTTCGATCGCGACTCGAAGAGGAATACAAAGAAGAGACACAGGTCTCCATATGGCGACCCAGGCTTGGAGAGCTGAGGTTAGCATATGGCGACCCGGTCTTTGAAGGGTCAGGTCACCATTTGGCAACCCGGATTGTACGAGTTCAGGTTGCCTATGGCGACCCGGATTGTACGGATTCAGGTCGCCATATGGTGACCCATAGTCTTGGTGCGCAGGTCACCATATGGCGACCTGTACCTTGCGAGTGTCGGTCGCCATATGGCGACCCGTGCTCTGTGTGTGCGGGTCACCATATTGCGACCCGTGCTTTGCAAGTGCGTGTTGTCATATGGTGACCCGTCCTTTGCGGGTGTGGGTGCCCATAATGATCCGTACTTTGCGAATGCGGGTTGCCATATGGTGACCCGTCCTTTGTTAGTGTGGGTTGCCATATGGCAACTCGTGATTTACGAGTGTGGGTCGCCATATGGTGACCCGTGCTTTGCGAGTGTGGGTTGCCATATGGCGCCCCGTGCTTTGTGAGTGTACGAGGAAAATCCTTCCATTGCCGATTCTTAGCTTTCATCAACTAAGGAACTGGATCAAACACTAGACTGATGAAGCACAACCGCTACATGAATTCTCTACGACAAAAAGTAACCTCAGAAAACACAGCCATGGAGAACGGTGGAAGGGGATCATTAATTACCAAAACAACAAAAACAAATGCAAGTTTCAATTCATCAAAAATTAAACCATAAGTGTTCATACTAGCCTTTCGCCTCCACTCGGTCCTAAAAACAGATAATCACTCTTCCCAAAATGAAGGCACTGTTCAAACAAACGTAAAAGAAGAAGTCTCTCCAATTCGTTTCATTTGAGGTGAAACCCTTGGTTATCCTCATATGTTTTCTCGGATTAAAGCAATAGGAAAGATTATTCGACGTGTTCTCTATGGCCAAAAGGCCCTCTAGGTAACCAGCGTCAAGAATCATCTCGCGCTCAAACCTCATAATCAATATCCCGATAAGGTGATGCAAACCGTGAGGAGTAATCTGACTAAGCGACACGCTGAAACAGTTTAAGAATTGAAATATGATCTCTGAGATGGGGAACCATAAACAGAAACGCAAGAGATGTACTTTGTAACATGTGAAAAAATCTGGTGGAGGAGTATCGGCATACTCCCCTTCCCTCGTTATCTGAAACTCTACGTCATCCGGAACCTGACAGAATTGGCGGATGGTTTCAAGGAAAGCTCAAGCACATTTGCTAGACCCTTTGGGAACTTTCCCTTTGGAAGGTGGTCTTCTCAGAACCCACGGTTCTGGGGTAGGAGGTTGCAAATTACACTTAACTTTCAAATATGCTGCGGCTTCTTCTAGGTCGACGTAAAATCCTCTAAACTCTTCTTTTGGAACTTCCCCATCACTCAAATCATGAACCTCCTCTTTATAAAAGTTGACATAGGATGGCTCATCAGAGTCATTTTCAGGATTGTGGGTAGAGAGCGACAAACTCCTTGTCACTCTCCTAATAACCGACATGGAGGGAAATAAAAAATAATAATAAGGGAAAGAGAGAAAAGTAAAAGAGGTTTTCTACCTTAAGAAAATTTTTGGAGAAATGATTGCCAGCAAAAAAGAATGAAATAACTTACTCCATTCTTATAAAGGGGAAAAAATAAACCATCTACAATAGCTTTCTGAAAAGAGTTGGTTTCAACAACAGACTTTTCAGCCATGGATTCCACCTAACATGTCTATCACTACCTCATAAGAATTACACATAAAATCATTTAGCCATGGGGGCTTATTATTGGGGTCAAAATAGGTAAATACGAAATAAACAGCTAAAATCTTCCAAAAATTATGCCTTAGGAAAATATGAGCCATAAATGTCGAAGAAACTACACTGCATTAGCCGATCCTATTTAGATAAAGATACAAGAAAAAAACTTCAAATATATCATCCAAGAAAATGATTGAAAGAGTTTCTATTCAAACATAAAATGATTAGAAAAATGTTCTAGCGAAAGGTTTTTGAGATAAAAGATTTTGACGAAACTAATTTCCTTAAATAAAAGTAAAAAAAAATCGCAGAAGAACATCATAAGAACAAATTATGAGATTTTCTTCCGCAAAACAACTTTTAGAAAAAAATTTCAAAAAAATATGTGAAACAAACAAAATAGTTCTGAAAGTATACGAAAAACCCAACGAAAGGAATGGGAATATGAGAAAAGCTTCATTGCTCTTCATCACTCCAATGTCGCCATTTTCTCTCTCCTCTCTTCCATGTCGCCCATCTCTCTCTCCTCAGATGTCCCGCCCCTTTCTCAGATGTCCCTCTCCCTTCTCTCTCTTTTCCCAGATTCCCCTCGCCTATATCTCCTCTCTCCTCATTCATTATCGCCCTTCTCTCTCTCTCTCTCTCTCTCTCTCTCTCTCTCTCTCTCTCTTCATCATCACATATCTATCCCTATCCTCATTCTTCGTTTCCCATGAGTCTCTCAACATGTTCTCTTTTGAATCTCAGTCGAAATGTCTTTCGTGTCGTCGCAATCAAAGTTTATGTTGAGATTTTACAAAAAAATAAGCAATATGTTGTTTTCTCATAAAAGTTCAAGTCAATCGTCAAATGAGAATGGTTAACTTAACACCACTAAATCTTCGACTAAATGAATTGATTTTTATCAGTTTGTAAGACCAAGGACATAAAAAATATACATCGGACAAATCAACAGTTATCCTAGAAAATCGTTAAAATGCATGTCATAAAGCTGTCTGAAAAGACCTAAAACACAACAAAAACCCATTTATGGTTTAAAATGAGAATAATCCTTGATAGCAATGATGTTTTACTCGATTTGGATAAAGAAAAATGGTAAAAGCGGATAAATGTGAAGATTCCAAGATAACAGGGACCTTGAGAAGATAAGGAAAGATCTCTGCAAAGCGGAAAAGGAAAGACGGCCAACCTTGGATTCATATATAAGGAGAACCTGGGCGAAGAGCACACGACACAACTAGGTTTAAGGCTTTTTAGCAATTTCGTACTTGTTATCAAGCTGCGACTCAACTAGATTTAAGGCTTTAGGTGGTCAGAACTAGACAACTCGCTCATAGCTCTTGCAGCCGTAGCTTTTACATCATGTTGTAACAATCGTAAAGCTCTTACGCGGAAACAAAATAAGAAAATCTTTCTCTTTATTCATAAATTCATACTTTGGTACTTCGTTTTCATTCATAGATTGATAAGTTGTTGTTGGCCACGCAGAAATCCGGATCCTCCAGAAAAGTTGTGAATTCTTTACTTTGCTTCGTTAACTAAAATCGACAGTGGAAATTTCAGTTCCCACAACCATCCAAGAACGAATATGGTAAATTCCTTCTTACTAGCTAATGTAGGAAAATAGTACGAGTTTGATTTCTCATATGTACCAAAAGGAATACCATGAAACTCTCCTAGCCCCTGAATCGCGATCATAGTTTGCCAAGTCAAAAGAGTTAGTTCGACGGGGATATACCAAAGTATGATGAGATTTCGGGCAATCAAGGGAGGTATTCCTCCTCTAAGGCATGGCTCCAGGAAAGTTACGTATATGGCAACCTTATTCGTTCCTCAATCCGGAGCCCACTCAAAGTCACTAGGGATTTTAATCTCCATAGACAACGGTAGAGAATACTTCCTACCGATCTCTGATATCTCCTCCTCCAAAATATCAGAATGGGGTCCATCTCCATCAAACCTCCTGGAATTGTAATACGTAAGGGAGCCGCCGAAAGGATCTCATGATCAGCTTCAGAGACATCGCACTAAAATCGACAGTGCAAATTTCAGTTTCCACAACCATCCAAGAACGAATATGGTAAATCCCTTCTTACTAGCTAATGGAGGAAAATAGTACGAGTATAATTTCTTATGTGTACCAAAAGAAATACCATGAAACTCTTCTAGCTCCTGAATGGTGATCAGAGTTCGCCAAGTCACAAGAGTTAGTTTGGAAGGGGATATACCAAACTATGATGAGATTTCGGACAATCAAGGGAGGTATTCCTCCTCTAAGACACAGCTCCAGGAAATATTCGTATATGGAAACCTCATTCGTTCCTCATTCCGGAGCCCACTCAAAGTCACTAGGGATTTTAATCTCCATAGACAAAAGTAAATATTTCCTTTTGATCTCCGCTATCTCCTCCTCCAAAATATCATAATGGGGTCCATGTCCATCAAATCTCCTGGAATTATAATGCCTCAAGGGAGCCGCCCAAATGATCTCATGATCAGCTTCAGAGACATCACACTATGACGAAATCAGGGAACAGAAAAGACTTCAAAAAAGATGCTTAGGTCTCATGCGACCACCTACGAATGAAGTTGGGAAAGAAGAAAAGTTAGAATGATCTCGCATTCTTCTAAAACTTCTGAAAACTGGGTTCAAGAGAAAGATGTAACCATCCAGAACACTCGCATATATACGCCCCGCGTCAAGATTTGAAAACCTTTTCAGAAATATTCCTACTACCAGCACTCCCCCAAAGGAAACATAAAGATAACATTTTCACTATATCGGGGATAAGTTAATTTTCCACTACGTTGGAGCAGAGGAAAAGAAAAAAATTATTATGGATGTGAAATCAGGATCACTGAAATCATTTGATAGTCCTCCAGGTCCAGCTTCTGACCAATATTCATGCTTCCGAGAAAGACGGTAGGTCTCCCATGGTGGACTACGACTGATACACATGATCTATGCAAGCCAATCTCTAATATATGCCCATTGCAGCATGGTAGTACTTGGATTCCTGGTCCAGGCCCGGAACTGTCGAAGAAAAGAAAGGATCGTGTACAAATTGTCATACAACGACGATTACTTCACTTTATTTGGTGATATGCCACTTAAAACGCCTACTAAACAGCTATACACCCTCAAAAATCTAATAGTTGATCTCCATTTCTGGGTTTATACATGGTCCATGCCAGAGCACCCTGAAGATAGGCCCTCAGGAAGCGAAGTAACTGGACTGAATAAGGTTCTACCCTGATGTAGGGTTAAGTGAGCCTTTTATAGCTGCTCATGTTCCCGTCGTTGGGAGAATATTTGAGCTCGAATGTTTTTATTTTTATAATTTTCCCTTCTTTTTGTTTTGGTGAGCCCGTCTGGGAGAGTGTTAAATGAACAAGAAGTGAATTTGTTTTTCTTCATTCTGTCCTCGTGGAGTAGTCGAGCGAAAGACTGGGTATTAAGGTATGTATTATTTACAAAATTAAGAAAAGTATGAGCAAAGTAGACTGCTGGAATTGTTAAAACGATAACTTGCCGCCTGGTTTTGATAGTTCGAGAACGTTGTTTGTAGATTTCCAAGAAACTCATGTTGTATTTTCTGTCTTCACTGTATGTGTGAGAAAAGTAACAAGCTTGAGAGAGCTTGTCGCACATTTTTTTAATGGAACTTTGTCTATGAAATTAGATATTGTTCCTAATGTCCTCACAGTGTTTGCGAGCAAAGTACTGAGCTACTGAACACGATTGTAGTACTCTTAGAGTTGGGTTTTAGAAAAAAAAGAATGGGGTGGATGTGCATATGTACCCTGTTAAGGGATCAAACCTATACGTAGTACAATTATTTTGATCATACTCAGCCATGATATAGTTTGAGACTGAAAGAATTTTGAAAACCTCAAACTAGTACAATCAGTTTGTCATCGAAGAGCTCGTAGATAGCAGGGAGAAATTTTTTGGTGACTCGGCAGGGACATTCCCAATTGACCCCTAGTTTTACTGGCACCTTTCTCAGTGTTATGTCCGATTGCTTTTCGCAATATGAGGTCTTCTACTAGAAATCATCGTTGTCTGACTCTTGAGTTGTCGTAGCGAGCAGCTGCATGTAGATTGTTTTTGTAACGACCTGATTACATTAAACTGAATAATAAGTTAGTTAAAGTATTTTTATTGATCTTAACCCCTGTGTTTTCAGTTCTCATAATTATATTGAACCTAATCAAATCTAGTGTGTGTATGTGTGTTTAAGAACTAAATCAAAACCCTATTTCTTGTTATTGTTTTTGTGATCAGAAAGAGGAGATGTTTTTCTATTCTATGTCTCTCTCTTCATCACCTATTCTTCTCCTTAATGATGAATTCTAAAACTCACTAAAAATATGGTTTGCGATTCTGGAAACTTGGTAACGAGTAACCTATAAAAAGAAAGACTACGCTATGATCAACTATGGAAAACAAATGTTTTTAATTGATGATTCAATAACGAGTACAGAGGATGCTTGACGACAATGGAGATTTAATTTAATATCAAGTGCGTATAGTTATGATGTGGAAGAATTTGGTCATTTGTCTTGGGCTAGTCCTTATCCTTCTATTGGGTTTCCTGGCGTACCCTAACAGTGACGCAAACTCCGGCGCATATCAAGAGCTTTTTGAATGGTCTTTAATTCTTTTGATTCCTTTACGTTTTTTGTTGACTCGCCAAGCTCAGTGCGCTAGGCTCCTTCAGATAGGGGTGAGCCTATGAGTTAGTGGGCCTTTGTTTCTTTTTTGTGCCTTGACGGCGCTCGATTTTGGGCTTTACCACCTTCTGGTTGAGATCTCGGGCCGGGTCTAAAGCGGGGTGAAACTCGGCTCCAAAACTCAACTATTCTTCTCGATCCTGTTTTTTGTGTGGCTTCTATGTTCATCAATGGTGAAAACCCACCATGATCACCACCTGCGTTTATTCTCCCATCGCTTAGACTTCTCTGTATTGTTTTTCATGTCGGTGCCTTATCGCGCCACCACTTGGGCTGTGACGCATCGCCGCTGTAGTCAAATATCTATTGCCATTCTAGTGAAGTTTTCATGCATCAGAGCCGAGAGGAGGAGGAGATGATCAACGTCGGAGCTGACGCATATCTTCACCATCGTCCTCGCTCATCATCATGGAGTTGTGTTCCATGACACTAGAGAGTTGTGCCGTCATCTCCGTGTCGCCAGCAGCCATATCGGATTTGATCTGAAGGTGTTTGGTCGTGTTTATACTTTGTTTGCAAACCAAGGTTCTTCTCCTCCACATATTATCAAACGTGAGCCATGTGTATAATTTAGGGTTAATTAGGTGAATATACAAATTCTAGGTCGAAATTGCATAAATGTATAATATTTTTATTAATTTGCGAATCAGTTGCATCAGATACATAGAATGACATTTTTGCCCTTAACATTGTCTGACAAACCTACGTATGAGAGCTATAAGATTTGTGATGTGATCTTTCAGTCAGAGATGTGCTAGAATAAATAGGATAATTTACATATAAATTCAAGTTTATCAATATATTTGTTGACATGTGTCTCGGTTTATCATTTTTGTATTTTCTGTATTTACTAGACTACACTAAACACATGTGAAAGCCAATAAAATTAGTTATTTAACAATATTAAAATATCATTAGATAACATATTATAAGGAGTTAGGTAAAAATTACATAAACATTAGATCATTAACCGGATATTAAATGATTTTCGTATTTTGTATTTTGGTATAATATAATTGAATAATACATCATAGATTTAAATTGAATTAATATAAAATATGGAGTAATATGTATGTGTAAGTCTTAACCAGGTATTAAAAATTTAATCTAGATAAAATAATTCAGAATTCTATGTGCAAACTCGAAACATCAAAGATAATTAGATAAGTTATGGTGTAACCATATATATATATTTATGAGATTCGATAGTTCTCTAATAAGATATCATGATATAATTATTTTGGTACCGGATAGACCATGTATCGATGATGATTCTCAGAAGCTTTGGATGATTTCAAAAGAGACTTTATTATTCTTTTTCTCTTGCATCGATAATGATTTGTATATTCGGTGTTGTGATGCCTTAATAATAGAGTTGCACATATAATACTCTCTAATATTTATAGGGCATCAAAATATTTGTAAATATAACGAGATAAAATAAACAATTATAATATATTTAATACGGATAATTTAGAACTAAACCGGATTAACAACCAGATAATGTATAGATAATCAAGATTGTAACAATAATAGCAAGGAAATGATTTTTTGATACACTCTAAACCATTGGGTAAAATTTTTCAGTAAAACTCTAAACCATAAATCCTAAACACTAAAACGTAAATATTAAACTCTAAACTCTTGTGAAAACCCTAAATCCTTGGGTAATTGCTAAATATATCATTTTTAATGTTGTTAACGCCGTCTTTAAAATTTTAAACCCTAAATCCTACACACTAGACCCTAAACTATTTGATAAATCATAAACCCTCGGGTAAAAGTTGTTAGTAAAACTCTAAATCATAAATCCTAAACACTAAACCATAAATACTAAACCCTAAATCCTTAGAAAAACCCTAAACCCTTAGGAAAGCCCTAAACCCTTGAGTAAACCCTAAACCCAATGGTTTAGGGTTTATCCAAGGATTTAGTGTTTAAGATTTAGTATTTAGGATGGTTGAGTATTTAATTAACGTTGGCAATGTAAAACTTCAAATCATTATTAATGGCTAGAATTATATAAAATAATTCACACTACTATGTAAAAAATTAAGAACTGAATATAACCAGGTAAGTGGTGGTGTAACCGGATACATTTATGAGTTTGTCAAACAGAATCCCCTGGTGATGCATATTTCATCGTTACCATGAACTCTAAAATGCTTGCAATGCTTTATTATATAACCATATCCAGCTGATGTGTCTACGTGCAATCAATAAGCCTTTGTAACACTGGAATCTCATTTTCTTCTTTCGAAACACATTGTAAATAAGTGTTCTTCGTTTATTCTCTTGAACCGCTCTTGACCTGCTTCATAACCATAGAGGTTGAGCTCCATCTGTCTCACTCAAATAATGATTTTTGTTATAAAAAAAAAATCTCCGTTTCAGGATCATGATTCTTCACTCCAATAACAGCACTTTCAATAATAGTAATTGCTAAAAATCATTTCTAATGTTGTTAAAACCATCAGTAAAATCCTAAACCCTAAATCCTACACACTAAACCTAAAACCCAATATATTAAACTTTAAACTCTTTGGTACACCCTAAAGCCTTCGGTAAAAATTTTCAGTAAAACTCTAAACCATAAATCCTAAATACTAAACCGTAAATATTAAACCCTAAACCCTTGGAAAAACTCTAAACCCTTGAGTAAACCCTAAACCCAATGGTTTAGCGTTTATCCAAGGGTTTAGTGTTTAGTGATTAATGTTTAGTGTTTAGGATGGTTGAGTATTTAATTAACGTTGGTAATATAAATCTTCAAATCATTATTAATGGCTAGAGTTATATAAAATATTTCAGAATACTATGTAAAAAAATTAAGAACAGAATATAACCAAGTAAGTTATGGTGTAACCGGATACATTTCTTATTAACCGAATATTGCTAATTTAATCCACCTAAATTTGTAATAACCGGCAAGATCTTCTGGTTAGTCAAAATTTGAATTCAGTTACCTATAAGTAAAACCGGTATTTTTAAAGTATTTTGGATACACAATATATGAAGATCAATATGCAGATATGATGTCTTTGAAGGACTTCATAAAAGCCAAAGTAAATAAAGATTGAGCTTCATAAAACTAGAAAAATTCGACCAAAAAGACTGTTGAAAATGAGTTACATCTGTAGAAACGTTTTGTACTGTTGTATGTAGAGTATCTTTTAACAATCTAGCTAATAAATGAGTTACATCTGTAGAAACGTTTTGTACTGTTGTATGTAGAGTATCTTTACGAAAAATTGTTTTTGAACTTTTTGACTCTCTCTCTTCTATTATTGATTAATTTAGTATTAATTATTGGAAGAGACTCACCTTAAAAGAGACCAATGCGGTTGCTCTTAGAATATCCAATGTCTTCATATTGTCTATTATATGTTTAGGTCAAATTCCTTAAAGATCACTACCACCACTAAATCTTTTATAATACATCTTGCCAATACATTTTTTTATTTGCATGTTGGTGACGAGAATAGCTACAAACCGCATGGATAAAAGATGATTTATATATTTACAAACGAGGAATTCTGGATATGATGTCAGATATTTGAACTATGTATCCTACATGAACATCCAGGAACAATACACTTCACGTAAATACATGTTTCCAAGACTTATTGATGCTGCAATCAAACCTTTCGATCAATGAAAGCTTCTGTTTATTATTAATTGCTTCTTGTCACTAAATATGTTACTAGACTTAATGGTTTCAATCTTTTTCAGCTGTAATGGCTTTATAGTCTCCTACGATGGGTTCATTGTCTTGTATTGAACATTTCATATACTACCAAATCCGTGGCAGCATTCAACATGCTTTTCAACTTTTACTCACATCATGACAATCATGGTTTGCACTCAATGAGACAAAATATGCATAATGTTTGTCTTGAAAAATGTGATAAATTTTACAAGTTTTAAGTCTTTACAATCTTCTTGAAAAAATAATTCATGTAACTTGTTCGTCTTTGGTCCGAAAAGATTAATAGTTACATTTGTCAGATATGAATGAGGATCAGATAAAAATGATTCATCACCTACATAAATTACTAATGGTGTTTAACAAGTTGAGGATATTGGTTTTGTTAAATGAGAAAATAATAAAAATCTTATATGTTTAGTGGTCTTTCTATTTGTTTTCTACTTTTTGGAGACTAATAATAAAAATTTGTTATTATTTGGAAATAGTTAGTTAAATGGTAAATGCCCCAAAAATTATACCCTTCTAACAATTGTTTTTTTCCTTAAAAGGATACCATTTTCATCTTATATATTAAAACATAAGTCACAACCTTGATTCATGTGTGATTTTTTTTAAAAAATAGATCTTTACTAGAAGTCAGTTATCCTTCATTTATTACTAATAATATGGCTTAATAATATCATTCTTAATATATGAATCGACTCTTATAAATCAGGATTGGTTAATCAAAATATCTTTTGATATCTTTCATTTTAAATATAAATAAATAAAAAATTCTAACAAATCTGTTTAAAAGACTATAACAAGATCTTAATTTTCAAACTTATATGTAAATATTTTCACTAATTTTGAAATTAGTTATGACATATTATTATGCATTTATATATTATAAGAAAATTAAAAGTATAAATTATATCCTGTTTTATCTATTATATAATCATAATCAATCATTTTAAGAGAAAACTATTATATTGAGCTAAATATGATAATTTTTTTATTAAATTGTTACATTTATATATTATATTTTCTTAAGTATTTACTTTCAAAATATAATATGTAGGTAACATGTATTAACATTAACAAAATATATAATACATGTATAAAAATTAGCATGTATTTCATTAAAGCTAATAATATAAAATCTTTTATCCATGATACCTTTTCATTTTAAATATATATTTTTAAAAAATCTGTTGAAAAATAATTTTAAAATAATATTAATTTTTAAAAAAGTGTATGTAAAATTTTCAACTAATTTTGTAATTAACAATGAACTATTATTATGCATTAATATATATTCAGTTATTATTAACAAAATGAGTAAATAAATATGATAACATTACATTAAATTGATAAATTTATTAAAAAATCATAAATATAAAATATTAATGCTAAAAATATAATACGACGATATAGCGACTTAGCATTTGAAAATATATTATACATGTATAAAAATTGACATATTTAAATTCTTTGTATATATAATAATATATTGTATGAATTGGATAAACGTAAAAAATATTGCTAATAGGAAATTCAGTTTTGAAGGTCAGTGGGTCAAAATTGAGCATAAATATAATACATTATAATTTTAATATGTTGTTTAATGCATAGATTAGTTTGTTCAATAAATAAATGCAAATACAATATGATAAATATATAATAAGAACCGACAAATACATATGATGGTTTTATACAATTGATCAATTACAACATGTAAACTATAAAAATATTATATTTAAATATATAATTAACATTAAAAATGTATACCACTAATGATCTAAGATAAATATATATATATGTATATAAAACTGAAAACAAACACCCACACGGTTACGCGGATCGAGATCTAATTTTTCTTTAAAATGAGATAATATTTTAACAAATCATCATATCATATTAACATGGACGCTTCATATTCAGGCTAATAAAAGGAAAGACAGAGGTGGGTGGATACAACATTGGTAAAATAGATAAATCAAAGGTAGCTTAAACCGAAAGGTACCAATTCAACAACCACAGACTTCTGCAGCAAATTAATCAACCCCTTTCTACCTTTAAAAGCATGTCCTCCCTCTTACTTCACTCCTTCCACAAAAGTTTTTAAGTCGATATCCTTTTCTGTTGTCGATATATATTTTAAAAGAAAATTTGTTTGTGACATTTCACTTTAAAATCAAAACATTCAAATAGGCCAATTAACTTTTTTACTGTTTTATTTTCACTAAAACTACATTTACTTTTTCTGTTGTCTATCTCTTTTTCCTCTTTGTTTTCCGTTTCAGTAAAATTTTATTATTTAGAATACCAAGGGGATCATCAGTGGCCAAAAAAAAAGGAATACAAAGGGAATAAGCAATGTCTTTTATTTCAGTTGAGTTTCTATACAGTATGAATATAAAAACAATCTTTTTCGAGGTCCTTTCAAACTAAGAATTATGATCATTTGAAACAAAATACAATTATTTTAGGCAAGTTTACTCAAATATTACATATTTTAGGACAATTAACAGGAATCATACAATTTTTTTTTATTACTGCCATATTTTTAATACCAAACGTGCCCTTTTTATGTTATGAGAAAAAACGTATTTACAAAAATGCCATTATTTTTTTATGTCACGTAAGCAAAAATTCAGTGCCACGTAGGAATTCGGTTTCGTGTTTCATTAAGTCAGTCGTAAAGCGCTACATACGTCGTTACGGATGACTTATTGTTATGTTGCGGCTGAATTAAACAACGCGGCTGACTTATGAGAAATTGGCTAACTTACGAACATAAGTCAGCCGTTAGTAATGGATGATTTACAGATTTTAAGCTGATTTATCGGATTACGGCTGACTTATGAACACAAGTTACGGCTGATTTATACATCGGCGGGATGATTTCTCAAAAATTCGGCTGAGTTATAGTTAAGACATGGCTGAGTTATGTTTCTCCGACTGATTTAGTGATCATCGCCTAGCTGAGTTACTAAATTTACGGTTGACTTATGGGAGGTTGTTACGGCTGAGTTATATTTAATCAGCTAAAACTGGTTGGACTAACAGTAAACTCAGTTTAGTTACACCTGACTTATTAGCGAAAGATTAATTACTAGAATAACATCCATTTGACGACTGGTTTATTTGACGATACCGCTGACTTATGATTTTTCATCCTAATTACGACTGATTTATTAGCAAAAGATTAATTACTGAAATAGTATTCATTCGTTTTGGCGGCTGACTAACCGATTTTTCATGTCATCCGCCATGTCATCAACTCGGATTTGCCATGTCATACTAATGTTACAACAGTAAAATAAGAGTATATGTTATTATTTATCTATCTTCTTCATCTTTCTCTGAGATCTTATGGATCTAGTAATTATTGTTTCCGCAATTGGGTCTAAAAAACATATATTTTTAAAAAATTAAAAATCTGAGACAGATTTACTGCAGTCATAGTCGTTTTCGATGATGATCGGTTAAAGAATAAACTTCCTCTCCTCAAGTGTCATGTATGGTGGTCAAACATCTTGCTGCTCCCTCTCTCATTGGATTTGTCGTCTTGCAGAAAAAGAAAGTCTCAAAAAGAGAGATGAAGAAGCTAAGTCTCGTAAATTGTAAGAAAATGAGAGAGTTAGAACAAAAAAGTAAGAAAATGAGAGAAGATGAAACGTCGCGAAACAAATTAAATTTGATGGCTGACTTATAGAAACGTTACGACATAAACAACATATATCTAAAAACTCAAAAATCTAAGACGTCTCTATTGCAGTGGTTGTCGTCTTCGATCGTGGTCGGTTAGCGAAGAAGCTTTCTCTTCTCCAGTGTCATGTATGGTTATCCGACATTCTGCTTCTCCCTTTCTCATTGGATTTATCGTTTTGCATAAGAAAGAGTTAAAGAGAGATAGATGAAGAGGCTAAGTCCCGTCAATTATAAGAAATGAGAGAATGATTTCTGACCTTTAGATTTTATTTAATCAATGACCATAAATTGTGATCCTTGAAAAAGAAAGATTAACCAATGAGAAAAAAGGGTGTGGATAGACAAAAATATAATTTTGAACGCTCAGATTAAAATCAATCAGTTGTCATGAAAAAAACAATATAAATTGTAATTTTATTTATTTTCAATTCGTTTTAAAAATTGCTTAAACTTAAAGAATGTAGTTACGAGTCTAAATCAAAATTTAAAATAGAATTTAAAAATAAAGGTTAATTTTTTAAAAATAATTAAAGTTTGAGTTTAATCTAAACTATAAAACTAAACTTTAAACCTAAACCTTAAATTTTAAATAATAAAAAATATCAGATTTAATGTACAAAGATAAAATTTATAATTTTTATAATTCTATAGTTTAGAATTTGAGGTTTCGATTTAAGAAAATATTAAAGTTAGAGTCTTGTACTTAAGAATTGTATAAGTGATTGTAAGAGAACATATATCTTAAAATCAAGTTAAAGTCTCAACTTGAAAATTCAAGAAACTATACACATTAATTTGTTTTACATTCACTTGATATTGATAAGATGATCTTCAATATCACTTTTTAAAGTACTTGAATTCAGTTTTCCCGTTTTAGGGTATGTTTGAGGTAGGACTAAGTTATATAAACGATACGACTGAGTTATCTAAACGACACGACTGAGTTATATAAATATTTTCTGATTTTAGGGTATATTTGAAGTATGGCTGAGTTATATAAATGACAAAACTGAGATATATAAATGATACAACTGAGTTGTGTAAACATAGCATAAGTCAAATACAAAATAAATGGGTGAGTTATGTTTCTTACATAGAAAACCAAAAATATAAGTTTTCTGCATCATTTCAGTGATAACTCCTCCATGTCTCCAAGCTTCATTGAACTCTTATGTGTCGTCTCTGCTGAATCCGTCACTTCTTTCTGTATCCTCCGTTCTCTTCTTGTTCAATCTTCTCTTTCACTCAAATCTGGAAAAAAAAAATAGATTGTTCAAATATGGAAATCAAATCACAAACAAACTTAAATGAATACACCCTACAATTGCCAACTTGTGTATTTTTTGGAATGTATTTGCGTTTTCTCCTCGTAATGCACATTTTTTATAGTTAGGTTTTTGGAGATGGCTGGAAGTAACTCAGCCATAACTGCATATATAAATCAGCCGTAAAAGAAAAGTAACTCAGCCACAACATATATTAAAACTCAGCCACAACTACATATATATATCAGCCATAAAATAAAGTAACTCAGCCACAACATAAATTAAAACTCAGCCACAACTGCATATATAAACCAGCCCTAAAAGAAAAATAACTCAGCCACAACATATATTAAAACTTAGCCCACAAACTCAAAAACTCAGTAGAGAAGATGATTTCAGGCGATTGCAGTGAAGAGGATTTCGTAGAAACGCTTACAAAAAAAGACGATTTCAACGATGACGTTATCGGAGAAGACAGTTCGAGAATTTCGGACGATAAACAACAATTTCAACTCAAAAGATTCGGGTTTAAGCGACTAATGATGAAATTTGTCATGTTTTTTCAACACATGAAATTTAATTAGAAAGACGATTCATTATCTTCCTTCTCTTTTAATTTCAAAATAATTAAAATTATTAATAACGTAGATATAGTAATTAGTGACATCTATTTGTTGTTTAAAAATAATCTCAACTAAAAAACTAACTAAGGGTCTTAATTATAATTTACTAGAGGTACACAAATACTCTAGTAATTTTTTTTTAAAATATATGTTTTTCTAGTCATATCCCAACATTTTCATAACATTCTAATAATTTTCTCATTAGTTTATTTACGTTTGCTAACAAATGCAGAAAGACGGTGGGAATGAACATAAATCTAACACCCCGCTCTCCCAGCGTCCGACCGGGGTTATCGAGCGAGAATCATTGACAAGTGTCTACTAAATTTAGACACCTAACGGGTCCGCATACTGGTCCCAAGAGTCGACGGACACACTGTTTCCTTTGAAATACCAACCCACTCATATCCATATACTTCTACTTACAATCCTACGCACATGAAAATTGAAAGAGAGGGAGTGAGTATTTGGATACTCAGTGAAGTGATTCTAGACCAGTATCCCCGCATGACACTCTACACTACTCGATGCGGGAAAAAAGGCTGACTAGCCACTACAATCAATCAATGCAACTTAACATCTCAAGACATCAACATTTTTATGCATTTCTATCAACCTAGCGATCAATCAATACAACAAACTCAGTCGTTGTCAAGCAAGTGATTTGACCGACTCGACATACAACGCACATACAACGGACTGACACCAAGCAACATAGACGAAAGGACCTATGGATTGATCAAAGTGACCCTCCACGTGTCGGCCTAACCTAGCAGATCTCACGTCCTCAGACTGTCCCCCAGCTTCCTAAATGACTACATGAGGTTCAGCTCATTGGCAATTCTGGCTCTGTCTGCCACCTAGTCTCAATACTCATAATTATGCCACGACTCGGCATGACTCGATCTTAAGGCGCCTCTAACTATCATGAGTGCCTTGCCGGCAATCTCCAATGGCAACTCACCATATCTCTACCATGAGTGCCTCATCCGGCGATCTCCCATGGCAACACTACCGTGGGTGTCTCATTCGATGATCTCTCACGGTAATTCATCCGCATGTACCTCTTGTTAGGCTACTGTCTTGTGGGTCCTAACTCTAGATGTCACCCGTTATCGGTGTCTCAAGTAGGACTACAAACAATTACATTGACTCGATAACAATTCACATTCTCTTTCTCTTTCTCTTTCTCTTTCTTTTTCTTTTTCTCTTTCTCAATCTCAATCTCATTCTCATTCTCATTCTCAGTCTCATTCTCATTCTCATTCTCATTCTCATTCTCATCCTCATCCTCATCCTCATCCTCATCCTCATCCTCATCCTCATCCTCATCCTCATCCTCATCCTCATCCTCATCCTCATCCTCATCCTCATCCTCATCCTCATCCTCATCCTCATCCTCATCCTCATCCTCATCCTCATCCTCATCCTCATCCTCATTCTCATTCTCATTCTCATCCTCATCCTCATTCTCATTCTCATTCTCATTCTCATTCTAATTTCTTATTTCTCATTTCTCATTTCTCATTTCTTATTTATCATTTTCATACTAGACTCGACCATTAGACGCCACCCATTATCGGTGTCTCACACAATGAGGTACCAAATGGCATCTCATACCAACTGGAACCTTCACTATCACCCTAGGCATGCAATTCTTTCTATCAACTTAGCATTTCATTTCAATCATGACATGGAATCATAGAAACCAATCACACAATCACATAAACATCCATCATCATACATTACAACATACAAGGCAGTCCATTAAGTCCTTTTAAGCAGTGCAAAGGTTGTTATGCATCATGATCCATTCATCTATCACCCTAACTCCCATTATGATCTATCAACCTAACTCACAAACAAGGTCTATCCAAACCCTAGTTCCAACATAAAGAATATGGAGATCAATAGAACATATCTGAGATTAAATCACCTCACCTTAGAGATTTGGTTCTGGATCTGAATCTCTATATCTGAAACAAGAGAACATGACGGAGACAAGATCGGGTCACCTCCACACCACCACTACTCGGCGGCTGCTCGGCGAAGAGAGAGAGAGAGGCGGACGGCAAGGAGAGAGAAGGAGAGACAAAGAAAGGAGAGAGGTGCACGAGAGGAGAGAAAGGAGAGGAGAGAGATGGCACATAGGGGGGCTCGATAGCTAGGGTTTCTAATCCCTGGAATTTTCTATGCAGAGCTTCACTTTAGTTTGAGAATGCATAGAAAGAAGGGGGTATAGGCTGTTTTTATAAGAAAGGGAAGGGTAAAACCTTAGGTTTTTGTCACATGGACCATAGACAAGGCTGTTTCACTAAGAAAATTTTGGGCTTGAAGTTTTGGGATGTTACAATTCTCCCCCTGTTAATCGTAATCCACCCCGAATTCCAATCTCCAAATTTCAAACATAACATCCAAAACCCGAAACGAACTCACACAATCACACATCAATCAAGGGAGGCACACAAGGCGATCAAAAACTCAAGACGGTCACACATCAATCTGGATCTTTTAAAACCAATGAATGAATATAATAAATAAAATACAGTAAGACTACAATAGTAATAAAACTCAAGACATCTGTACAATCACAGAATGTCCTTAGAAATGGAAAAACACCAACACCAACAATCAATAAATAAATAAATCAACGAAAGTGTACGTCCTACTCCTACGAAATGATCCTAGGGTCTCAGCTAGCCACTATGATGTTGAGAAACATCAATCAAACTGTCACCCCTAGATGCAGGCTCAGGATCATCGTCTTTCGGCTGCGGATCCTCTGATGGGTCTTCTTCCTCTGAACTAGAGATGTCAACCAGCTTGGCTGCAATCTTCTCTTCTGCTTCTATTTCCAGACTGGCCATCCACATCACCAGAGCAAACTCAAGAGGTTACAAGACGCAAATCAGCCTAGCCTGAATGTCACCACGAAGCCCTTTCTTGAACCACCTACACCACACTTATGCCCCCTTTGGCTTACACTTCCTGACCTTGCTCAGAAACTCTTCAGTGTACTCTGCAATTGATTCATCTCCCTGCTCCATATGTAACACATCCTCACACTGGCACGGTCCGGTAATCACTCTCGGAGGCTCCTCACCCACACTAGGTGCCTTATGCGGGTGACCACGCTTCCTTGGGGGCTGCCATTTGGATGAATTTTCCCGGCCTAACCCGGTCCCCAAAGGCAGCTTCCTCGGATGTCCCCGTCATTTCCTTGCTGGCGCCAATCCAGCCTCGAGAGAGAGTTGGAACGTCCCATGGCCTTGCATCAAACGTCTCTGCTCAGCCTTCCTCTGGAAATGAGGAATCAGCACCATATGTCCCATTGTCGACTTGAATGGATACTGCAATGGGAATTCCGGTAACTTCTCTTCCTGCTCCGGGTACGTGGGTATCACCAAATTGTCGTCTCCATCGCAGTTGGCTCTGCGGGCATACTCACAGGTACCTTTCGGTCTGTAGCGCAGACGCGGCAACCTCCACTCAGGCTGATCAAATGAAGACATTTTGAAGGTAAAGATCCGATTAGAACCATAATAGAAGCATAGATATAGTGGGTGGTTTTGAAATCATTTCATAACTTTTAAAAGCTTTTAAAACTTTCTTAAACATCATTCAAGAAAAAATCGTTTTTGAAAAATGGCAATGCCGACCCCTTAGGATAATACTAAGGGATCTTAACCCCCGCTCTGATACCAATTGTAACATCCTGCTCCCCCCAGCGTCCGACCGAGGTTATCGAGCGAGATTTATGGACACGCGTCTACACAATTTAGACACCCAACATGTCCATGTACTGGTCCCAAGAGTCGACGGACGCACTGTTTTCTTTGAAATACCAACCCACCCATATCCATATACTTCTACTTACAATCCTGCACACAGGAAAATAGAAAGGGAGGGAGTGAATATTGGGATACTCAGTGAAATGATTCTAGACCAGTATCCCCGCATGACACTCTACACTACTCGATGCAGGAAAAAGGTTGGATAGCTAGTACAACCAATCACTGCAACTTAACATCTCAAGACATCAACATTTCCATGCATTTCTATCAACCTAGTGATCAATCAATACAACAAACTCAGTTGTTGCCAAGCAAGTGATTCGACCGACTCGACATACAACGCACATACAACAGACTGATACCAAGCAACCAAAACGTAATGACCTATGGCTCGCTCACGGTGACCCTCCACGTGTCGGCCTAACCTGGTAGATCTCCCGTCCTCAGATTGTTCCCCAGCTTCCTAAATGACTACCCGACGTCCAGCTCGTTTGCAATTTTGGCTCTGTCTGCCACCTCAGCTCAATAGTCATAATTATGCCATGACTCGACATGACTCGATCTTAAGCCGCCTCTAATTACCTTGAGTGCCTCATTCGGCGATCTCCCATGGCAACTCACCACATCTCTACCACAAGTTCCTCATCTGGCGGTCTCCCGTGGCAACACTATCGTGGGTGACTCATCTGGGGCTCTCTCACGGCAACTCACATGCATGTACCTCTTGTTAGTTTGATGTCTTGTGGGTCCTAACTCTAGACGTCACCCGTTATCGGTGTCTCAAGCAGAACTACAAACAATTATATTGACTCGATAACCATTCACATTCTCATTCTCTTTCTCATTCTCATTCTCACATTCTCATTCTCATTCTCATTCTCATTCTCATTCTCATTCTCATTCTCACTCTCATTCTCATTCTCATTCTCATTCTCATTCTCACTCTCATTCTCACTCTCACTCTCATTCTCATTCTCATTCTCATTCTCATTCTCACTCTCATTCTCATTCTCACTCTCATTCTCATTCTCATTCTCATTCTCATTCTCATTCTCATTCTCATTCTCATTCTCATTCTCATTCTCATTCTCATTCTCACTCTCATTCTCATTCTCATTCTCATTCTCACTCTGATTCTCATTCTCATTCTGATTCTCATTCTCATTCTCACTCTCATTCTCATTGTCATTCTGATTCTCATTCTCATTCTCACTCTCACTCTCATTCTCATTCTCATTCTCATTCTCATTCTCATTCTCACTCTCACTCTCATTCTCATTCTCATTCTCATTCTCATTCTCATTCTCATTCTCATTCTCATTCTCATTCTCATTCTCATTCTCATTCTCATTCTCATTCTCATTCTCATTCTCATTCTCATTCTCATTCTCATTCTCATTCTCATTCTCATTCTCATTCTCATTCTCATTCTCATTCTCATTCTCATTCTCATTCTCATTCTCATTCTCATTCTCATTCTCATTTCTCATTTCTCATTTCTCATTTCTCATTCTCATTCTCATTCTCATTCTCATTCTCATTCTCATTCTCATTCTCATTCTCATTCTCATTCTCATTCTCATTCTCATTTCTCATTTCTCATTTCTCATTTCTCATTTCTTCATACTAGACTCGACCACTAGACGCCACCCATTATCGGTGTCTCACACAATGCACTTCACAACCATCATTCATTCACACCATTCATCAAGGGGTACCAATTGGCATCTCATACCAAATGGAACCTTCACTATCATCCTAGGCATGCAAATCTTTCTATCAACTTACCAATTCATTTCAATCATGACATGGATTCATAGAAACCAATCACACAGTCATATAAACATCCATCATCATTCATCACAACATACAAGGCAATCCACTAAGTCCTTTTATATAGTGTGAAGGTTGTTATGCATCATGATCCATTCATCTATCACCCTAACTCGCATTATGATCTATCAACCTAACTCACAAACAAGGTCTATCCAAACCCTAGTTCCAACATGAATAATATAGAGATCAATAGAACATATATGGGTCTAATCACCTCACCTTAGAGATTTGGTTCCGGATTTGGATCTGAATCTCTAGATCTGAAACAACGAAACAAGAAGGAGACAAGTTCGGGTCACCTCCACCACACCACCACTCGGCGGCTGCTCGGTGAAGAGAGAGAGAGGCGGATGGCGAGGAGAGAGAAGGAGAGCCGGATGGCGAGGAGAGAGAAGGAGAGCCGCATAGAGGAGAGAGACAGCGCATGGGGGGGGGGGCTCGACGGCTAGGGTTTCTGATCTCTGCAATTTTTTCTGCAGAGCTTCGCTTTAGTTTGAGAATGCATAGAAAGAAGGGGGTATAGGCTGTTTTTATAGGAAAGGGAAGGGTAAAACCCTAGGTTTTTGTCACATGGACCGTAGACAAGCCCGTTTGACTAAAAAAATTTTGTGCTTGAGGTTTTGGGAAGTTACAATTCTTCCCCTGTTAATTGGAATTCGCCCTAAATTCCAACCTCCAAACTTCAAACATAACATCCAAAACCCGAAACGAGCTCACACAATCACACATCAATCAAGGGAGCCACACAAGGCGATCAAAAACTTTTCTCTGAATCTTTTTAAAACCAATGAATTAATATAGTGAATGAAATAGAGTAAGACTACAATAGTTTTAAAACTCGAGACATCTGTACAATCACAGAATGCCACAAGAAATGAAAAAACACCAATACCAGCAATAAATAAATAAATAAATCAACGAAAGCGTGTGTCCTACTCCTACAAAATAATTCTAGAGTCTCGCTAGCCACTATGATGTGGAGAAATATGGTCAGCCTCGAATCTAGAACCAATTGCACGGGCACCCCTAGATGCAGGCTCAAGATCATCGTGTTTTGGTTGCAGATCCTCTGATGGGTGTTCTTCCTCCGAACTAGAGATGTCAACCAGATTGGCTGCAATCTTCTCTTCTGCTTCTATTTCCAGACTGGCCATCCGCCTCACTAGAGCAAACTCAAGAGGTTCCAAAACGCCAATCAGCCTAGCTTGAATGTCACCACAAAGTCCTTTCTTGTTCCACCTACACCACACTTCTGCCCCCATCAGCTTACACTTCCTGGCCTTGCTCATAAACTCTTCAGTGTACTTTGCGATCGATTAATGTACCTGCTCCATCTGGAACACGTCCTCACACTGTCACGATCCGATAATCATTCTCGGAGGCTCCTCACCCACACTAGGTGCCTTATGCGGGCGACCATGCTTCCTTGGGGGCTCCCCTTCGGATGAATTTTCCCGGCCTAACCCGGTCCCCGAAGGCAGCTTCCTCGGACGTCCCCGCCCTTTCCTTGCTAGTGCCAGTCCAGCCTCCAGAGAGAGTTGGAACGTCCCATGGCCTTGCATCAAACGTCTATGCTCAGCCTTCCTCTGGAAATGAGGCATCAGCACCATATGTCCCACTATCGACTCACGTGGATACTGCAATGGGAATTCCTTGAACTTCTCTTCCGGCTCCGGGTACATGGGTATCACCAAATTGTCGTCTACATTGCAGTAGGCTCTACGGGCATACTCATGGGTAGCAGACGCGGCAACCTCCATTCAGGGTGATCAAATGAAGACATCTTGCAGGTAAAGATCCAATCAGAACCATAATAGAAGTATAGATATAGTGGGTAGTTTTGAAATCATTTCATAACTTTTTAAAGATTTTAAAACTTTCTCAAACATCTTTCAAGAAAAAATATTTTTTGAAAAATAGCAATGCCGACCCCTTAGAATAATTCTTAGGGATTTTAACCCCCACTCTGATACCAATTGTAACATCTTGCTCCCCAGCGTCCGACCAGCGTTATCGAGCAAGATTCATAGACACGTGTCTACTCAATTTAGAACCCAACATGTCTATATACTGGTCCCAAGAGTCGATGGACGCAATGTTTCCTTTGAAATACCAACCCACCCATATCTATATACTTCTACTTACAGTCCTGCACACAGAGAAATGGATATGGAGGGAGTGAGTATTGGGATGCTCAGTGAAGTGGTTCTACACCAGTCTCCCCGCATGACACTCTACACTACTCGATGCGGGAAAGAAGGATGGCTAGCCACTACAATCAATCAATGCAACTTAACATCTCAAGATATCAACATTTATATGCATTTCTATCAACCTAGTGATCAATCAATACAACAAACTCAGTTGTTGCCAAGCAAGGGATTCGACCGACTCGACATACAACGCACATACAACGGACTAGATGTAAGGACCTATGGCTTGCTCACGGTAACCCTCCATGTGTTGGCCTAACCTGGTAGATATCACGTCCTCAGACTGTCCCCCAGCTTCCTAAATGACTACCCGAGGTTCAACTCGTTGGCAATTCTGGCTCTGTTTGCCACCTCGTCTCAATAGTCATAATTATACCAAGACTTGGCATGACTCGATCTTAAGGCGCCTCTAACTACCATGAGTGCCTCGTCCGGCTATCTCCCATGGCAAGTCACCACATCTCTACCACGAGTGCCTCATCCAGCGATCTCCCGTGAAACACTACCGTGGGTGCCTCATATGGCACCCACCCACAGCAACTCACCCGCAGGTACCTGTTACTAGGCTAATGTCCTGCGGGTCCTAACTCTAGATGCCACCCGTTACCGGTGTCTCAAGCAGGACTACAAACAATTACATTGACTCGATAACAATTTATATTCTCTTTCTCTTTCTCTTTCTCTTTCTCTTTCTCTTTCTCTTTCTCTTTCTCTTTCTCTTTCTCTTTCTCTTTCTCTTTCTCTTTCTCTTTCTCTTTCTCTTTCTCATTCTCATTCTCTTTCTCATTCTCATTCTCATTCTCATTCTCATTCTCATTCCCATTCTCATTCTTCTCATTCTCATTCTCATTCTCATTCTCATTCTCATTCCCATTCTCATTCTCATTCTCATATCTCATCTCATTTTCATACTAAACTCGACCACTAGACGCCACCCATTATCGGTGTCTTACACAATGCACTTCACAACCATCATTCATCAACGGGTACCAATTGACAGCTCATACCAATTGGAACATTCACTATCACCCTAGGCGTGTAATTCTTTCTAGCAACTTAGCGTTTCATTTCAATCATCACATGGAATCATAGAAACCAATCACACAATTACATAAACATCCATCATCATTCATCACAGCATACAAGGCAGTCCATTAAGTCATTTTAAATAGTGTGAAGGTTCTTATACAAACCCTAGTTCCAACATAAAGAATATAGAGATCAATAGAACATATATGAGATCGAATTACCTCACGTTAGAGATTTGGTTTTGGATCTGGTTATGGATCTGGATCTCTAGATCTGAAACAAGGGAACAAGAAGGAGACAAGATCGGGTCACCTCCACACCACCACCACTCGGCGACAGCTCGGTGAAGAGAGAGAGAGGCAGGCAGCGAGGAGAGAGAAGGAGAACGCAGAGAGGAGAGAGAGAGGCAGGCGGCGAGGAGAGAGGAGAGCCGCAGAGAGGAGAGAGAGAGGCGCGCGAAAAGAGAGAGAGGAGTCGAGAGAGACGACACGAGGGGGGTGTCGATGGCTAGGGTTTCTGATCTTTGGAACTTTCTCCGCAAAGCTTCACTTTAGTTTGAAAATGCAGAGAAAGAAGAGGGTAGTAATTGCTTTTATAAGAAAGGAAAGGGTAAAACCATAGGTTTTTGTCACGTGGACTGTAGACAAGCCTGGTTGACTAAAAACGTTTTGCGCTGGAGATTTTGGGATATTACAATAAACTTCGAATATCCTGTTGATTAGGAACGAAGCATCGAATTTGAGCATTACCTACATAATATGCTTAGGACGTAAGCCGGTAATGATTTCCAGTGGTCGTTTTTGAACTAGATTATTATTTTGTTTTGAAACAAATTTGATTCTATCCAAAGAAGTGTATTGGTACTTAGGTAGACCAAACAAAGTAAGAAAATTCTCGGTGACTTAAAGAACGGGAGCGTCTCCAAGCACAAAAAGTGACACTACAAAACATAGAGTAATCATTTGTATGGAATGGTAATCATGCAAGAAATAAAATAAATCAAATGCAAATGAACAAAGCTGAATGCAATTTTAGAAAAAATAGAATATATAACCTCTTCTGAATCAAAACCATCGACAAAAGTGTAAACTATCTCTATGCCGTATTTATTGCAACAAAAAAGGAATAAGTGTTGATGCCTAGTGGTATTACCAAACCAAATTATATAATTTGGGATTCAGATTCATAATTTTTGAAATAGAATTTTATTGTTCAATTAGAATTTTAAAACCTGAATGAAATTATTGGCTTATAAGATCTAGAACTTCCACATTTTTTGTATCAAAAATTTATTTTATTTACTCATACTAAATATGGTCTACGAATTCAGACCAAAATAAAACAGTGAACAAAAACTAAACTACTATGGAAAGAACGAGCTATCCTAGCTAAACAAGTTGTTATCTGATTCTCCTCCGTTGTTATGTGGAAAATCTTGAAACCTATAAATCTTCGTTGAAGTGATGATGTCTCCTACCTCTGTAGAGAAACTCGGTCATACTTTCGGGTCCTAAATCATTAGATAATATCCTTAAAATTTGTCTCAATTTGTGTGTTGAATCATGTTCTCCATAGACTTAACGCTTCCAATTCCGAGTTCAAAGAAGACATGCAATTTTATTTGTTTCTCAATCCTAAAAGTTGTTCATTCCCATATCCATCTAACCATATCCACTGTATTGTGATTTTTCAGTTCACAATTAATCTACCAAACGGATATATGCAAGCTTAAGACTTGTATATTCTTTTTTTTTTTGGTTTATTGTTTGAGTCTCTTCTGATATTTTTGAGTTTTCGTCAAATCATGCATGAAATTTAGTTTGCATGTGCATAATCAACTCAAGTGGATCACGTGTGATTCTTCTGACCCATTTTTCAGTACGGGCTTTCCATAAATACCAAATAATCCATGGATAAGAATCTTTATCTAACTCTAGATCTTCAATGTCATTCTTCCTCCAAAACAAATAATTCAAATTTGTATAGATACTTATGGTTTAAAAAATACACAGAGACAATAATGTCGAGGCAAGTACCCCAAGTTTTCAAGGCAAGGAGCACTCAAAAATAGCATGGATGATTGACTCATCATATTAATAAATATCTATCTATATTATAAACTATCAGATCGGGTATTACATTCTTCACATTTATGATGGTAGTTATCACAAGGTATATGTTATCGTGTCAAATTTTCTGTAACTTCTGTGAATAGCAAGAGAAACATGTAAGGAAGAAGAGAACTTTACTCTTTTAGAAAATGATTCTTTCTTATTATCTTATGAGTCACTCTTACATCATTATATAGTAACTCTAGATCTTATCCTTTCTGTCAATGATCAACACATGATTGCACACGTATTTAGTAAATCAAATCTGTTCTCAGTCAAGATTCCCTGAGCTGGCTTTGCTGTACAACGATCATGCTTTCGTTGTGTGATGAGAGCCGTTGCAGAACACAACAGAGAAGCTTGACTGGGCTGAGATATGCTAACGGGCTTCATGACTTGAGTGAGGGCCTTGTTTAGAGTGGGTTCTGTGTTGGTGCTTCCTTTACACCCCCTCAAACTTGGTGACGGAGGAGAGGAGACACCGAGTCTGGCTCTGAGCTTGTAGAACGGTACTTGAGGCAATGACTTTGTGAAGATATCAGCTATTTGAAGTGTGGCTGAGATATGTTTCACTTCCAGTGTCTTCAGTGCAACCCTCTCACGAACGTAATGGTAGTCGACATCGAAGTGTTTACTTCGTTTGTGGAACATTGGATTTGCCGTGAGACATACTGCAGACAGATTGTCACATAACAGCAGTGGTGTGATAGTCTGTTGCAGTCCCATAACTTTGATAATATGTTGCAGCCATACTATCTCCGTTGCAGCAAGAGACATTGTGCGGTACTCTGCTTCGGTTGAAGACTTGGAGACAGTCTCATGTCTTTTAGCAGACCAGGAGATTACATTGGAGCCAAGAAATGTACAAAATCCTCCTGTTGATCTTCTAGTATCTTTGCAGCCTGCCCAATCTGAATCACTGTAACAAACAAGTGTTGAATCCGATGATGCCTTAATGCTGATTCCCATGTCAAATGTACCCTTAACGTATCGGAGAATACGTTTTAGTAAGTTGAAGTCGGACAAGCTTGGTTGATGCATTCGCTGGCATATATAGTTAACAGAAAACTGCAGATCCGGTCTTGTGAGGGTTAAGTATTGTAACTTGCCTGCTAAGCTTCGGAAGTAAGATGGCTCAGAAAACAACTCATCATCACCAGGCAGATTCGACAGCTTCAGAGGTAAAGGGGTAGGCATTGTCGCACAATCACGCATACCAGCATTTACCAACAGATCCTGAGCATACTTCAACTGATTGAGGAATAGCCCATCAGCACACTGATGTACCTGTATCCCAAGAAAGTAATGAACTGTTCCCATATCTGTCATTAGGAAATCAGAGCTAAGGCGCTGAACCAGTATCTTTACCAACTGATCATTGTTGCCGGTGAGAATCATATCGTCAACGTAGAGAAGCAGATAAATAACATCGGGACCCTTATGGTAGACAAACAGAGACGGATCCGGGAAGCTACACTGAAACCCACTGAAACCATAGATTGCCTTTTTGAGCTTACAGACATAGTCAGGTCTTGCAGGATCAGCAAAGCCCGGAGGTTGAGTCATGTACACCGTTTCTTTGAGGTCGGCGTGAAGAAACGCATTTTGAACATCAAGCTGCTTCAATGTCCATCCTTTAGTTACAGCAACATGTAAAACAGCTCGAATAGTTGCAGTTCGTACCACCGGACTGAAGGTTTCTATAAAATCCACTCCTTCTTCTTTCTCGTTTCCCTTTGCAACCAACCGAGATTTGAACTTATTCAAAGTGCCATCAGCATTGAGTTTAATCTTGTGTACCCATCTGCAGCCTAACGGATTCTGATCTTCTGCAGGCGGTACCAGATCCCATGTGTCGGTAACATCCATGTTAGTCATCTCAACTCGCATTGCCCCATTCCAGTTTGGATCACGTAAAGCTGCTTGAAGTGATTTGGGCTCTGTATATTCTGACTTGACAGAAAACAACGCATACTTTGGATTCGGTTTGACAATACCTGATCTTGCGCGTGTGGTCATTGGATGCACCACCTGTTCTATTTGTTGAATAGTAGGTGCAGCAGGTTCATCATGATCGCTTTCTTCAGAGGAGCTAGAGTGAAGTTGATCATCCAGAACTTCATCATTTGTAGGAGATCCATACTGAATTGGAGATGGAGCAGCATGTTGGTGTATAGGAGGCAAAACAACTCTCTGTTGTGGAGGCAAATCTTCTGTATTCTCATAGATGGTCGTACTCGCCAAGGGAACATCCAGTTTGGATAAATTCACTGATCTCCAAGCATTCAACAAACATGAAGTTGTATCCTTATGAAACTGACTGTACACATCAGCAAAAGGAAACTGACTCTCATCGAACAGAACATGACGAGAGATGTAGACCTGTCCTGTTGGAGGATAAAAACAGCTATACCCCTTGTATTTTTCGTTATAACCAAGAAACACACAGACAAGCAAACCCAATTCTGCAACAACCCCTGTTCCTGTCCTTTCTTTGTTTTGTTAATTGCGACTTAGGATCAAGCTTGTTTTGCATGTAAGGTCGCAGGTATGGATAGCATTTGCATCCAAAAACTCTCAGAGAAGTATAAACTGGTGCAGAACCATGCAAAACTTCATAAGGACTCTTCCTGTTTTGCAGAGTTGAGGACGGAAGAAGATTCCCAATGAAGGCAGCTGTGAAGAAGGCTTCCAACCATAGTTGTTGTGGGACCTTGCTTGCATACATCATTGTAATTCCGAGTTCTGTTATATGTCTATGTTTACGTTCCGAGACCCCATTTTGTTGAGGAGTGTGAGGACAAGATATCATCTGCCTGATCCCATTCTCTGCAAGATTCTACAGAAACTGTTTACTAATGAACTCACCCCCTCCATCACACTGAAACTGAAGAATCTTATGCTTAAATTATGCTTCAACCATCTTTTGAAATCGAACAAACACAGAATAAAATTCGGATTTAAGCTTCAGTGGATAAAACCATGTATATTTGGAAAGATTGTCAACAAATATAACATAGTAACAAAACCCCTGAGAAGAAACAACAGGACTTGGCCCCCAAAGATCACAGTGAATCTTCTCCAAAGGAGCTTTAGAAACAGTCTCAGAATCTAGAAAAGGAAGCTTGGAACTTTTGCCTAATTGACATGCATCACATAACAGCTGCGAGCACGCCTTATTCATAACTATGGCTTTTATTCTTGATAGGTGAAGAAGGACATCCGCGTTGGTATGGCCTAGTCTCCTGTGCCATACATCACTTGTCGTAACCTGCTGCCTGGAGGAGTAGAAGGCTTTGAAACGAGCATCCTTCAATACATACAAGTCCTTATGTCTTTTCCATTGAGTGATCACCCTCTTTGTTGCTTTGTCCTTAACATACACAGATTCAGAGTCGAAGGTAAACTCACAAGGGTAATCAGCAGTCAACTTAGAGACAGACAACAGCGATTTCGTAATTCCTGGACAGAGCAAAACATTCTCAAGTGGCAACGTACCTTGAGGAGTGTGAAGAGCAATGTATCCAACATGAGTGATTGGTAGATAGTCTCCATTTCCTACCATTACCTGATCATTACCAACATACGGCTCTGAGGACTGAAGCTGTGCACTGTTGTTCGTGATGTGAGCTGATGCTCCAGAGTTTGGGTACCATTCCTGACCAGTGAGACGCTCTTGTTCAGACAACTTCATAGTTGTAAGAGCTGTGTGTAGGTTTTTCTGGTGTCTGATAGTCTTGATCAAATATGTTGTAACAACGTGAAGCTGAGTGACCATATCGTCCGCAAATCTGACATGTTGGCCTAGTGTTGTTTGAACCAGAACCAGACCCCCCATAGAACTGTTGTTGAAAACCGCGGCCACGAGTTGAGTAGTTGTTTGATCCAAGACCTATGTATCCTCCTCTGTAACCACCGCGTCCTCGGGAGGAGTAGCCTCTCCCAGCATGAAAGGCTAAGTGTGGACTGACTTCATGAGACTGTGTGTAAAGTTGAAGTTTGTCATCGAAGTTTATCAGCTTGAACACAGCATCTTCAAAGTTCATTTCAGGAACAGAGTCCATTGAATGCTCTATAACAGTACAAATAGACTCATATTCCTTGCCAAGACCACTTAGAGCTCCATAAATCATTTCTTGTTCAGTAACTGGACACCCTATTGAATCCAGTTGATCACAAGCAGCCTTAACATTGTTCAAATACTCAGTCATCGATTTCTGCTTTTTAGTCATACCTTGTAGCTTCACTGTAGATCCAGTTTTCTTGTAGCTGAAACTCTGTTGTACTTCTTGCCAAGACTGAACCACACATCCTGAGCTGAATGAAGACCGTATACAGAACGCAGAGCTTCTTCAGACAGAGACCCAAACAACCATGCCATCACTAACTGATCTTTGCGGATCCACCATGTAAACTCGGGATTCACTTGTTCTGTGACAACTTCTCCTTCTCTTGTTGCGACAGTAGGCAGAGGACGGGGTGAGGAGCCATTGATAAAGCCGAGAAGAGACTGGCTAGAGAGAAACGACTCGAACTGTGTCTTCCAAAGGAGGTAGTTCGAAGAAGAGAGCTTCAGAGTAACACACTGAGAGATACTCAGTGAAGGTGTAGAAAACGTTTCTGTAGCCTCTTCCATGGCTCTGATACCATGTGAATAGCAAGAGAAACACGTAGGGAAGAAGAGAACTTATACTCTTTTAGAAAATGATTCTTTCTTATTATCTTATGAGTCACTCTTACATTATTATATAGCAACTCTAGGTCTTATCCTTTCTGTCAATGATCAACACATGATTGCACACGTATTTAGTAAATCAAATCTGTTCTCAGTCAAGATTCCCTGAGCTGGCTTTGCTGTACAACGATCATGCTTTCGTTGTGTGATGAGAGCCGTTGCAGAACACGACAGAGGAGCTTGACTGGGCTGAGATATGCTAACGGGCTTCATGACTTGAGTGTGGGCCTTGTTTAGAGTGGGTTCTGTGTTGGTGCTTCCTTTAACTTCTATATAACCATGCACTAACTGTCATACAAGATGACATATTTTCGGTGGAGCATTGACTATTAAGGTAAAAACATTTAACTTAGTGATATTGGGCTCTGAAACCATAACCTCTTATTCTTGGTAAATAATATTCTTTGCTACCCAGTATCCGGACTTAACCGTGTATATCATATTCTTTGTATAACTCCATATAAAATTATCATCTCTATTTGATTGGCTTATGGAAATAGTCATACTGAGAGGTATGTCTTCTTGGACAATGGAGTTTTCCAGCATCTCAACATTCCACTTTTTTAGAGAACCATGAATAAATTCTCTCACTGTCATATGTGGATCTGCAACTGGAGTAATTGATCAAGCTTGACTAACAGGGGTTGAAGGAATTCAAAGATTCTCCCAAACATGTATCTAGTATCCTGAGTTGACTTTTTGATTGATCCCCAACCTTAATAATGGTTTGCTGCCACCAAATTTGTCCACACATAAGATGGAGATTCTGTATTTGTCTCATCACTCTCACAAAAAGAAAACCAGAGAATTGAGTTAATCTCCACAGTTATTTTGACAAATTGGCTGTTATTAATAGAAAATGGTTTTGTCAGCCAAAAATTGAATATTTAACAACTTAGCTACCATAAATTGATTATCAATAGTTTAAATTCTTCGATTAGAAGTAAAAATGGTAAGATTTAAATCACTATACAAATATTTTAACCATTTATAAGTAATAATTTTGTAACACCCTGGGTCTTTTTATTAGAGATCCGTCATATTCACTTATTCGTTGTATAGTACTTTAGTTTATAAAAGATACAATATGAATATATGTAAAATATTCTTAATTGATATATATATATATATATATATATATAAATATCGTGAAACAAATGAAAGAAACAATGAGTTTGTGCAAAGTCAAAATTTGGAAAATGCATTTAACTTTTATTTGCATCACTCGAATAAGAAGTCCCAAACTTTTTCTGTATGTACTCTCATTGAAACATGCTTTTAAAAATCTCCTTTAGGTGGTCTCTCAGTCCGTCCTCTATAAAATTTGGCGACAGAGAAATAAGAAAGGAAAACTTGAACGGAAAGAAAGAAGAAAAATGGAAGAAATTCTTGTTTCTTTGTCGCAGTCAAGAGAGAGAAAGGAGGAACAGTGACGCTATTTAATTTGGCGACACAAATATCACCGGATTCTGTCAATTATTCTGACGCTACGTTCTCAGTTTTAACATCGGCGACCAGTTAAATAGAAAATGATTAACAATTTTCAGTCGCGTTAGTTAATAGCTGCGATCAACTAACGAACAGGGCCAATGTGATTCATAACCACAACTTACTCTCGGCGAAAACTATTTTCAAAATCATAGACCGAGAAGTGCGCAACATATTCTTTGCGAGAAGGAAGAGACGAAAGTTCAAAAATCTCTTCATTTGTTGGCTTACTTAAGTCTGTAGTTATTTAAAAATCCTCAAAACAATTTTAATGCTTCCTTGTTTTATTTCTTTTTGTCTCGGAAGCATCTCCTTTAGAAACGTTAGTATGTGACCTCCTCTTTGTATCACTTTAAATAGAGTTTTAAACAAAAAATAATTTGTTTTATTTTAAGGTGAATAGAGAATCACCTTCTCCGTCGGCTGCGCAAGCAATGATTATTGATAAGCTGGTGCATAATAGATTTTCAACTCTCTGCGAGGGTAGGCCAAAAAAGTATGAACAAGGACTGAGGCTCTGATGATTCTCGACCCAACAATGAAGAGAACCCTCTCTTAAGGCATCGTGAGCAGTAGACACATATGAAGTTTTAATTTATTTTTGTAAAGATAATCAAACATAGGTCACACTCTGATGCAAACCAGTTTTTTTGTATTAGAACTAATTTGGCATTTATTTCAAAAAAGAAAAGAAAAAAACTTGACAATGATCAGATCGGTTAGTACACAAAAGCAATAAACGATTTTTAAGTAAAGATTATAGGATCTTGATTTTTATAGGATCTTGATTTTTATAGGAACACAATTTAAATAATTATAAAATATTTTATAAAAAACATTGAATATATACAGGAATATCATAAAGAAACCAAATAAACAAAGAGTTTTGTACAGTCGAGAGTTCGAAATCTTTACCTTAATTCAAAAATCAACAAGTATGACGGTGGTAAAACGACTAGAGTCTGAATATAGAAATAAATATATTTTTTTAGCATCACCGAAATAAAAATCCTAGTGAACCTTCTTCTGTGTATACTTTCATTAACAAATAAAATAAAAAAATAAAGAAAAGAACTGGAAGAGGTCATTGATGTTGTTCAAGTTATATTTAAAGTGATTTAATTGTTGTAAAAGCGTTTGAGAGAATTTTCTTAGTTACAAAAATAAAAATTCAAATTTCATATTTTTATATGAGATTCTAGAGATCATTTGGAAATAGTGGTGTTTATCAGGGCAATAGAATGTAAGGAATTTAAGACAGTTTAATATTACATTTGCAACATGTTGTTCTTAATTGGTGAAAATGGTTTTAGAACCAGAAGAATGACCAGTTTTTGTAAATTATTTGAAAGATATTAAGATACTCAAAAGAAATTTACACAACTCAGAGATCATTCATATATCATGGACGCAAAATTCGATGGCAGACAGTCTGACACGCAGTGCTAAAAAGGAACCGTCGTTTGTTGTTCACATGGATGCATATTTACCAGTTCGGTTTGCAAAGTTTGCATGAGCTTATTTAGATTGATGACAAAAAATATGAATTTCTAGACTTGTTTAATAAAAATCACACCAAATTCTTAGATTCACTTACAATCATCTAAAAACTCATTAAAAATCAAATTGATTCAAATTTCATATTCAAAACACCTTCATTAGTGGAAAGACATGGGTAATAATTATATAGGTAAGGAAATGCTAAAAATTGTTTTGGTCTTAGTAGATAGAGATATATAATTCATTAACTTTTTGCATTAACGATAAAATTAATTATAAATTAAAGTGATTTTGTACCTTTTTGAAACACTAGTTTCTAACTAGAATTGACCAAGATTATTCTCTAAAACAATTGTTTACTTTTCTTAATCAAACTTTTATTTACGTAGTAATTAATTACATAAAATATAACTTTGAAATAAAAATATAGATTGTTGGACTATGATCTATATATCTGACCAATTATCTAAACATAACCCAAGTTCGAGTCCAACTTGACTTGATTTGGTGAGCGCATTTGATTTAGTATAAGTCACATTTTTCTATATTTTTCTAAAGTTATTAACCTTATTAGACTTTTTCACAATATTAATTTTGTGCTATTAAGCACAATATTAAACAAACATTTCTCATTTAAACAAATTTCATTTTTTTCGAAGGTTCTAAATATTTGTTTATTAACTTTGTATTCACTACATAATCTTTTTATATTTTGATCTCATTCTCACACTTTTTGATATATTACAAATCTTCTGACTACTCTAATTCAAATATATTTAACTCTAGAGATCTCTCATAATATGTGACAGAAAAGATAAGTATTACCATTTACTGCAAACAAAAAGTTATAATCACTCTAACAGAGTGAAACATGTTTGTCACACCCTTAGTATCGTCAACTATGTTAATATGATGATTTTATATTCGCCTCAATTTATTTTTTATACCACTTGTAAAGCCTTGACCATTTCTATCAGTGAGCCTCAACATCTGTTAAATCAGCTTTGGACCTCACAATTGATCGGAAGGTTGATGCATTATTTTCATAAATCGAAAGATTTTTTTACTGACCCTACATTCATATGATATTATAAATTATTTTTAGTAGGTCATTCATTTTTTTACTACTCTAACTAAAAAGCAAATTATGAATTTTTTTAAAAAATATGTATTAAAAAAGATAAATACATTTTAATAAAATAGGTAATCAAATCAATTTTAAATACTTTTAACATACACTATATCTACCACAAATCAGATTTTTAAAAGAAAACTAAAGAATGGACAGAAATATACGATCAAAAGTTCATCCTTTAAAAATTATTAACGTTTGAAGCTATTGTAATAGATGTCTTCCTTCTTGCAGATACAGCGATAAAGTTATATGATCAAATTTACATCTACTAAATAAAAATATGAAACAAAAAAAAATTAATACATCAAATGTCAACATGGATATTTAAAGTTAGATAATCTATAATATAAAATTGAAATTTTGTATATATTTACTAATTTATATTTAAGTAAAAAATCACATTAAAATCAAAATTTATTAGACGTATATTAATCCGCACGACCCTCCTCACCTAGTCTATATATACAATGCTAATTTCGTAAAAAGTGATATCTTTTACCGATTTTGAAATAAAGCAATATCACACTTAAATCAAAACTATTTAAAAAGCTTTACATAAGATAAATAGACTATGATATTTACAAATATGTTATTACAAAAAAATGTAATTCGCCGGTTTTGCAACTAATAAAAAAACATTTAAAAGAAGGCCTTTCTACGGACAATTCACCAAACTCAAAGAAGACGACAGAAGTAATAAATGAAAAGAGGGAAGTTACAAAAAAAAAAAAAGTAATAAAAGAAAACAGGTCTGCTTCTCAATCTTCAGAACTAAAGAAAGAAACAGAAAGATGGTGCTTCGAAGCTCCATCTCCAACGCAAGAAAATTCTTCCAAAAAACTATCGACAACTTCAAATCATTTTTCTCCGACAATTCTACCTATCACAAACTACCTAAAACACCTAACAACACCTCCATCAACAATCATCATCATCAAAACCTAAATATCACTATATCATCATCGACATCATCCATACCCAATCAGTTACAACCTAAATCCAGAGACTATGTGACCAAAAACAGAGCTTTGACTCAACCACCGAGAAGAGGAGACAGAGATGAGACACTCTTTTCCAGACCAAAGGTTGAGCTTGTTCTTCAAAAGCTACAAGAGATGGAGAAGATAACGAATGGTGATATAATAAATGATGAGGAACAAGTCTCAGATGTTCGGGAGTTCCTCGATTGCTACTCTCGTCTTCGTTACACTGCCTACCTCGATGTGGTTGAGAAGTTTTTTATGGAGGTCTACTCTGATTTATTTAGCACTCAACCTCTCGAGCACACGACTAGGGTGGCCGTTCAATTACGTTACCCCTACGGTGGCCAGAATAACTGACATAAATTTTCATATGATGATCTTTCTTCTTTACTTTTGTTTTTACTTGTCACTGATTTTTGTTAACTTCATGATATACTCCCTGTTGTGTTGCTTTATTTTACTAGTTTTACTTTTATTTAAATTTATTTTTCTTATGAATTTTAACGATAAAAGTTGATGAGCCTTATTTGGAAAATGAATACTAATTTGTGTTACGCATTTATATTCTTGTAAGAAAAAACTTCAGTCATTATTATTATTAAATGATATTGTTACTTTTTCATCAACATTAACAAACCAACTAACACTTTGCAGACCGGCTCGTAATTTCGCGTTCATGTGAACACAAAAGGCGATTGTTCCTTGGTACTGCGTGCGAAACTGTTTGCCTTTGTATTAGGCGTTCGAGGTTATATGAATAAACTCAGAACGGTTAAAACTACCTTTTAGGATTTTGATGCCCTCCAAATAACTTGCAAAGACAAGTCATTTTTTAGTGCTGAAACTATCTTCACCAACTGAAAATAATTTGTTGCAGATATGACGTGAAAATACTGTAAATTTTACATACATTCCATTCTCCTAATAAACGCTTTTATTTTCGAATGGAATGGTGAGAAGCTGGCTCTCGTGTTCCTTGTCCCTATCGGTTCATCAAATCCTTCTAAATTACTATACCAGCTCTGTCCCGAATTATTATCGTGATCTTTCCACAACACATTCGTAAAACACCATCGACTCGGTATGGAAGGTAAATCTATCACCTACAACTCCTTAGTTTGGCTGACCCTCTATGTGAGTGAGGCTTGTGCCTTGGCCCAAACTAATGATTCGGTTTCTGCCAGTTCGAGAGTGTCCCTAGGGTCAATATCTATGTGTGATAAAAGCTTGTTGTTTCGTCTTTTCCAAATGTATTATAAAATCCATGCAAACTGATGATCTTTCATGGGTAGAGAAACCCTCAAGTACAGGTGACTCGTATATGCAAAAAGCGATTAAGAAGAGAAAATATATGGATTTGATGGAATCTTCAAAGAGCCCAAATTTGTACCGTCGAGGGAAATTCAAACAACACATGGTTAATTGATTCTTTGGTAACTCCATATATTGCACACTGAGTAATGCCTTGTACCCCCTCTTTTTCAAAAACTTTTGTTTACCGATATGCATCCCAACATTATTTTCCATAAAATATGTTTTATTTTTGATGGACATTGTATTTTCGAGGAATAAGCCTATAAAGGGGTGACAGTGGGTCCATACATTGGTACTGTTTTATCTATATATGGATATACTCATTCCACTTGATAACCAGATTTCACTGTGTATTTTCCATTATTAGTGAAATACCTTCCATCTTGATCGACTATCTGAGTCCGGCTCAATGGTATACTTTCTATAATCTTCCAAACTTTGGATCCACGAAACACCGAATTACCCATGAGTTCTGTAGGAGATAATTAAATTTTTCAACATGGCCCATGAGATAGCAAGCATGGCCCATCACGTTTGGAACATCGTCTCAGCATGACGAATCGTGAGTGGGTGCATCAGCTTGGCTAAAGACTACTTTAGTCGACTAATAGGAGTGACTATAAGCATCCAATACTCAGCTTGTTGGCCCAATTGCTAAGTCCGACGGGACAAAACCCATTAGGGCGGAATAATCTACGACAAATTTCAAGAGCGTGTCATCTATATAAAGAGAGGAGAGGACAACAAAGGAATGGATCAACACATTTTACGCTCATATTTGGCGGCTAGAATTAAGGTTAAATGTCTTTACATTTTTGCCAACTTGTAATTTTCCAGGCCAGTTTTTCGAGCACCGACTTGTTTCCAATGTTTATTTTCTTATTTGTAATCGACAAACATATTCTGATCTAATAAATGCCTTCAAAATAAGCCACCGACGAGTTTTGTCTCTCTTTCTGGAATCTGACAAACTCGATTCAAACAGTTGGCGCCCACCATAGGGAAACCGAAGAAGCATTACCACATATCTTAATGAGTCTCACAAAATCCACTTCTGGCAAAGATCCGGAACCCACCCTGGAACCTGCAGCTCTGGCCACAACTGAGTTGATGGACACCGTTATGGCACTCCTGGCGCAACAAGAAGAAATCCAAAAAGTAACCAACGCCCCAACATGTCACTTTGGTCACGGCTCTCGCTGTCTTAACCGACCAAACGAACAACCCTCTAAGGAAACACTGTCAACTCTTCAACACCAACCCATCAACAGATGTCAAACAGAAAATTGTCGATGCCTCTAACCTACCAACCACCGGAACTGCCCAACCCAGATGCGGATCTGATCTGATGACCATCTGAGTAATCGCCGAGCTAAAACTCTCACTCCAAGAGATCAATTCAAAGGTCCATCATGTCACGAGCTTGGCCCCGCAGATCGACCAAGTCCTCGCTGCAACATCAAGAACGACATTCTCTCATTGAATAAGTGATGTACGGCTCTGATCCACAGAGAAGTTATGTCTCACGTCCTATTCCAGCGAGTTGGATCCCACAAACCATATGACGGCCTTCAACATAGAAATGGGGGGGATAACTTCCCCGAAGACAAAAAAGAAGCTGACTTTTGTCAGCTGTTCATCGAAAGTCTCACGGGCCGGCGTTAACCTGGTTTTCACAGCTCCCCCGAGAACTCCATCAACAGTTTTCGCGATCTGTTGGATGCTTTCCTCAAACATTATATAATATACACCAAGCATGGAGCAACCGCCTCCGACCTACGGCAGATGTCCCATGCCTACAACCAAAGTCTATGTGACTTCATGGAGAAGTTTAAAGTCGTTGTCTCAACCGTCAATATCCTCGACAACATTGCAATTGATGCATTTATGAACACATTGTGGGTTCACTTGAAGTTTCAGGATGACTTATACCGGAATCCCACGTCTTCACTGCAAGACGCCATCGCTCGTTCCAACAACTTCATCCGCATCGAAGGAGATACCAGAGCGATCCTTAGAAAGCAAAACGCTTCAAAGCAGGCCCCAACTAAAAACATTGACACTCAACAAGAACCGCACCAACATTATGTGGTGAAAAAGTTGATCAAAAGAAAGGTTTCATTTATGTCGTCAAGGAAAATGAACTGCCCGTCGCCACAGTCGTGGTATGAGAAAAGGGATAGAATCACATGGATATGGATACCGAGCAAAATACACAAACACCTCCTACCTTCTCAAGTTTGGTTGACCTCAAAAAGTATTGTGCTTACCACAAAAGTCAAAGGGCACAACACAAAGGAGTGCAAATAGCTTCACAAAATCCTACTCGCAGATTTCACCAGCGGCAACACAAACGTCGAGCTGCGGAAACCAAAACCAAAATATAGCAAAAGCTGGAGCAAGAATAAAGAAAAGAAAGCCATGAAATCCCAAGGGAAAGTTGAGAAAGGCGAGTTCCAGACGAAGGGAAAAGGGACCGCACCCAAATACCGAGAAAAGGATGATACGTCCGCCGATGAGGAACAACCAATAAAGTCTAGGCAATTTGAGATCATCCTAGATCGACCTGACGCATCATCCGACGAAGAAAATCTACTTCAACCTGACGACCTGCATACCCGACTCAACGGACGGTCAACAAAATCGAAAGATGGTTCAAAGAACTCCCACGATCTATGAAATTTGTGTAAAAGCAAACTCTTGATGACAGGTCATAGGTCGGACGACAAAACTGACCCTAGAGCCGCAATCGACGAGTCTAAGGCTAAGAGGCTCGCAAACATCGGTTTCCGTTCTGAGCAACATGTCGGCCACCAAAAGGCTGCCTTTGCAATAAAATCAATTCTAAGGTTGAAAACTTACGAATCAAACTCAATCGCCCAAAAGCCTCAGATTTACGAAGAAATCTTGAAGAGTCAAAGGGTGAGAGCAATCCAACACTACGAAAACCAAGCGTCGAAAACCAGTCCAATGATCTGCGAACCCAAATCCAATCAAAGCAGATTGAACGTCAGCTGCAATTGAACATTATCATGGGAGGATCTCCCTCATGCGGCAATTTGGTCAGATCAGTTAAAGACACACCAAGCCCTAGAATGATCATCAAATAACGTTCTCAGCCGAGGACACTATCTGTGTCCACATGCCACATAATGAGCCTCTCCTTGTGGAGCTTAGATTGGAGAGTGCGAGGTTCCTAAAGTGTTTATTGATACCGGTATCTCAGTGGTTCTCATCTTTCGTGACACCCTCGACAAGATGGGATCGACTTGCATGACATGAAGCCGTCTTCTCGGTCTTTGACCGGCTTCAATGGATTTTCCGAGGTAATGCTTGGGACTATCTGTCTCCCAGTTTACGCCTGTGGAGTCACCAGAACAGTCAAGTTTTCTGTCATAAGCACGAACGCACCGTATAACAAAATGCTTTGTACCCCATGGATACATTCGATGAAGTCAATCTTGTCGACTTACCGTCATGGTGTTATAAGGTAATGCCCTTTGGTTTAAAGAACCCATATGCAACTTATCAATGGCTCGTCATTTGAATGTTCAACGGTGAGCTTGGAGTAACAATGGCAGTGTACATTGCCCTGTTGGTTAAGTCGCTCTAAGCCAACAATCATCTAGGTTATTTACATGACTGCTTCAAAATGTTAAACGTATACGGGATGAAGCTCACTCCGACAAAATGCACCAATGGCGTCATGTCGAGAGAATTCCTCGGTTACATTGTAACACAGAGTGGGATTGAAGCTAATCCAAAGCAAATCTCTACAATACTAGACCTTCTTAGCCCGAAGAACAGTCGCAAAGTGCAGCGTTTGACCAGACACCTCGCAGCCCTCAACCGTTTCATTTCAAGATCGACCGATAAGTTTCTTCCTTTCTATGAGATGCTGCAAGGAAACAAAAACTTTGTATGGGACAAGAAATGTGAGGAAGTGTTCGCCCAGCTTAAACAATACTTCACCTCTCCGCCAGTGTTGTCCAAACATGAGGATGGCGACATACTGTCTTTATATATCGCTGAGTCTTCTATTGCAGTCAGTAGCATCCTTATAAAAGAAGATTGAGGCGAGCAAAAGCCCATTTTCTACACGAATAAACGCATGAACGACACGGAGACACTTTAACCGACCTTAGAGAAAATGTCTCTCGATGTTGTTAATTTAGCGAGATACCTCAGACCATACTTTCAGTCTCACTCAATCAAAGTACTAACAAACCTACCGATTCAGACAATGATGCAGAATACGAATCAATCGAGATGACTCTCAAAATGGACGATCGAGCTCAGTGAGCACGACATAACCTACATGAACTGGATATCGGCCAAGTCTCAGGTCTTAGCCGACTTCCTGATCAAACTCACATCCATGATCGAGCGAGACCTCATTTTATCGAACCAAAAATGGATCCTACACGTAGACGGTTCCTCTACGAACAAGGGTTCGAGGGTAGGGATCCATCTGCAATCACCAAAAGGCTTACTAATTTTGACAATAGTTTACCTTCAGATTTTGTAGCATCCAACAACAAAGCAGAATACGAGTCACTTATCAAGGAATCCACTTGGCGAAAGCAGTCAAAGCCAAACAACTTAACGCCTATTGCGATTCGCAGCTTGTTACAAGTCAATTCAGCGGCTACTACGATGGTCGCAACGAACAAATAGACGCTTACCTTAAAATCTTCAAATCTATTGCCAAGAACTTCAAGTTATTTAAACTCACAAAGGTCCCCCACGGAAAAAAATATGCGCGATGCCCTCACAGCACTTGGAAGCAAGCTCTGAGACCAAGTCAAGCAAACGATCCCCATACACTAGATCGAGAAACTGAGTATCGATTTGCCTGCTGATAAAACCCCCCTCGTAGTCTCAATCACCAAAACAACGGACATGGAACAATATTGCGGCATCAAACAAATCGAGGAACAGACATCCGAACAGACAACCCAAAATTGGAGAACATAATTCATTGAATATCTCACAGAAGACAAACTGCCTTCTAAGAAATGGGCGGCACAACAGCTAAAAGCACGTAGTGCCCATTACGTCATCATGAATGGAGAAATTTACCGATTGAATGCAAACAAGGTATTTCTAAAATGTATCTGCGGTGAAGAAACCGGACTAGTCATGGCGGAGACGCACGAGGGTGCAGCCAATAATCATTCGGGAGGTCGAGACCTGGCTTTAAAAGTCAAGAGGCTTGGATTTGTTGGCCAATTTTGAACACCAATTGTAAATCTTATGCCCGATGCTGTGACATGTGCCAACAACATGCATCGAGTATTCACTCTCCAATCGAGCTACACCAGATGACGACTGCACCATATCCATTTATCCGATTAACTATGGATATTATCAGACCTATGCTGACTTCTTGGCAGCGATGATTAGTCCTAGTCCTGACCAACTACTTCACGAAATGAGTCGAGGCGAAATATTTTGTTTGGATCACCGACAAAGAGGTACAAGGGTTTGTCTGGAAAAACATTATATGTCGACATAGGTTACTCTATGAGATCGTTACTGACAATGGATCCCAATTAATGTTTATGAACTTCTGATAGTTCTGCAAAAGATGAGATACCCGCCTAATTCCTTCGAAGCTGAGATACCCGCAATGCAATGGTCAAGCTGAGTCCTCCATCAAACTGATAATCGATGGAATCAAAAATTGCCTCGGCTTGAAAAAGGGTTGCTGAGCCGACTGATAGAGCCTGATATTTACCACTATTGTGCCATGATATCAGCCCTATTTAGAGTTTACTATATGTGTTTGGAGTATGTTTTAGAGTATTTTCAGGTTCAGGTACGTTCTGGAGAACTTTGGTTATTCTGGAGCTTTTAATGATGCAGAACTGCGCAGATGCGTCAGATGTTTAGCTATGGATGGAAACCTTCCCACGGTGAGATTAATCTGATCTTTTGTCATAGGATATATATTTGAGTTAGCTTTCCAATACCACCAGTATTAGGCCAATCAAGATCTTAGAGCCAAAGTTATGCCCATTTTACTGAAGAGGGGTCTGTCTGCCTCACGAGAGGAAACTGTCGAGAAGATGAATGAGTGTCGATTGACGGTACAGCCTTGGTGTCGATCGACAGTGATCCCAGAAGACAGGCCCAACTTGTTTTATGGCTGAATTAATCCCATAAGACATCACAAATTACCAGAATGCTCTTGGACGACTTAAAACCCTATTTATATGTTTTCTAAGCCATTGTTGACTGCTACGCTTACCAAGATTTCTTTATGTCGTCAAGGAAAACGAACTGCCCGTCGCCACAGTCATGGTATGAGAAAAAGGATAGAATCACATGGATATGGATACCGAGCAAAATACACAAACACCTCCTACCTTCTCAAGTTTGGTTGACCTCAAAAAGTATTGTGCTTACCACAAAGTCAAAGGGCACAACACAAAAGAGTGCAAATAGCTTCACAAAATCCTACTCGCAGATTTCACCAGCGGCAACACAAACGTCGAGCTGCGGAAACCAAAACCAAAATATAGCAAAAGCTGGAGCAAGAATAAAGAAAAGAAAGCCATGAAATCCCAAGGGAAAGCTGAGAAAGGCGAGTCCCAGACGAAGGGAAAAGGGACCGCACCAAAATACCGAGAAAAGGATGATACGTCCGCCGATGAGGAACAACCAATAAAGTCTAAGCAATTTGAGATCATCCTAGATCGACCTGACGCATCATCCGACGAAGAAACTCTACTTCAACCTGATGACCTGCATACCCGACTCAACGGACGGTCAACAAAGTCGAAAGATGGTTCAAAGAACTCCCACGATCTATGAAATTTGTGTAAAAGCAAACTCTTGATGACAGGTCATAGGTCGGACGACAAAACTGACCCTAGAGCCACAATCGACGAGTCCAAGGCTAAGAGGCTCGTAAACATCGGTTTCCGTTCTGAGCAACATGTCGGCCACCAAAAGGCTGCCTTTGCAATAAAATCAATTCTAAGGTTGAAAACTTACGAATCAAACTCAATCGCCCAAAAGCCTCAGATTTACGAAGAAATCTTGAAGAGTCAAAGGGTGAGAGCAATCCAACACTACGAAAACCAAGCGTCGAAAACCAGTCCAATGATCTGCGAACCCAAATCCAATCAAAGCAGATTGAACGTCAGCTGCAATTGAACATTATCATGGGAGGATCTCCCTCATGCGGCAATTTGGTCAGATCAGTTAAAGACCCACCAAGCCCTAGAATGATCATCAAATAACGTTCTCAGCCGAGGACACTATCTGTGTCCACATGCCACATAATGAGCCTCTCCTTGTGGAGCTTAGATTGGAGAGTGCGAGGTTCCTAAAGTGTTTATTGATACCGGTATCTCAGTGGTTCTCATCTTTCGTGACACCCTCGACAAGATGGGATCGACTTGCATGACATGAAGCCGTCTTCTCGGTCTTTGACCGGCTTCAATGGATTTTCCGAGGTAATGCTTGGGACTATCTGTCTCCCAGTTTACGCCTGTGGAGTCACCAGAACAGTCAAGTTTTCTGTCATAAGCACGAACGCACCGTATAACAAAATGCTTTGTACCCCATGGATACATTCGATGAAGGCAATCTTGTCGACTTACCGTCAGGGTGTTATAAGGTAATGCCCTTTGGTTTAAAGAACCCATATGCAACTTATCAATGGCTCGTCATTTGAATGTTCAACGGTGAGCTTGGAGTAACAATGGCAGTGTACATTGCCCTGTTGGTTAAGTCGCTCTAAGCCAACAATCATCTAGGTTATTTACATGACTGCTTCAAAATGTTAAACGTATACGGGATGAAGCTCACTCCGACAAAATGCACCAATGGCGTCATGTCGAGAGAATTCCTCGGTTACATTGTAACACAGAGGGGGATCGAAGCTAATCCAAAGCAAATCTCTGCAATACTAGACCTTCTTAGCCCGAAGAACAGTCGCGAAGTGCAGCGTTTGACCAGACACCTCGCAGCCCTCAACCGTTTCATTTCGAGATCGACTGATAAGTTTCTTCCTTTCTATGAGATGCTGCAAGGAAACAAAAACTTCGTATGGGACAAGAAATGTGAGGAAGTATTCGCCCAGCTTAAACAATACTTCGCCTCTCCGCCAGTGTTGTCCAAACATGATGATGGCGACATACTGTCTTTATATATCGCTGACTCTTCTATTGCAGTCAGTAGCATCCGTATAAAAGAATATTGAGGCGAGCAAAAGCCCACTTTCTACACGAGTAAACGCATGAACGACACGCCGACACTTTACCCGACCTTAGAGAAAATGGCTCTCGATGTTGTTAATTTAGCGAGAAAACTCAGACCATACTTTCAGTCTCACTCAATCGAAGTACTAACAAACCTACCGATTCAGACAATGATGCAGAATACGAATCAATCGAGATGACTCTCAAAATGGATGATCGAGCTCAGTGAGCACGACATAACCTACATGAACTGGATATCGGCCAAGTTTCAGGTCTTAGCCGACTTCCTGATCAAACTCACACCCAAGATCGAGTGAGACCTCATTTTATCGAACCAAAAATGGATCCTACACGTAGACAGTTCCTCTACGAACAAGGGTTCGGGGGTAGGGATCCATCTGCAATCACCAAAAGGCTTACTAATTTGACAATCGTTTACCTTCAGATTTTGTAGCATCCAACAACAAAGCAGAATACGAGTCACTTATCCAGGAATCCACTTGGCGAAAGAAGTCAAAGCCAAACAACTTAACGCCTATTGCGATTCGCAGATTGTTACAAGTCAATTCAGCGGCTACTACGATGGTCGCAACGAACAAATAGACGCTTACCTTAAAATCTTCAAATCTATTGCCAAGAACTTCAAGTTATTTAAACTCACAAAGGTCCCCCACAGAAAAAAATATGCGCGATGCCCTCACAGCACTTGGAAGCAAGCTCTGAGACCAAGTCAAGCGAACGATCCCCATACACTGGATCGAGAAACTGAGTATCGATTTGCCTGCTGATAAAACCCCCCTCGTAGTCTCAATCACCAAAACAACAGACATGGAACAATATTGCGGCATCAAACAAATCGAGGGAGAGACATCCGAACAGACAACCCAAAATTGGAGAACATAATTCATTGAATATCTCGCAGAAGACAAACTGCCTTCTAAGAAATGGGCGGCACAACAGCTAAAAGCACGTAGTGCCCATTACGTCATCATGGATGGAGAAATTTACCGATTGAATGCAAACAAGGTATTTCTAAAATGTATCTGCGGTGAAGAAACCGGACTCGTCATGGCGGAGACGCACGAGGGTGCAGCCAATAATCATTCAGGAGGTCGAGACCTGGCCTTAAAAGTCAAGACGCTTGGATTTGTTGGCCAATTATGAACACCAATTGTGAATCTTATGCCCGACGCTGTGACATGTGCCAACAACATGCATCGAGTATTCATTCTCCAATTGAGCTACACTAGATGACGACTGCACCATATCCATTTATGCGATTAACTATGGATATTATCAGACCTATGCTGACTTCTTGGCAGCGATGATTAGTCCTAGTCCTGACCAACTACTTCACGAAATGGGTCGAGGCGAAATATTTTGTTTGGATCACCGACAAAGAGGTACAAGGGTTTGTCTGGAAAAACATTATATGTCAACATATGTTACTCTATGAGATCGTTACTGACAATGGATCCCAATTAATGATTAGTAACTTCTGATAGTTCTGCAAAATATGAGATACCCGCCTAATTCCTTCGAAGCTGAGATACCCGCGATGCAATGGTCAAGCTGAGTCCTCCATCAAACTGATAATCGATGGAATCAAAAATTGCCTCGGCTTGAAAAAGGGTTGCTGAGCCGACTGATAGAGCCTGATATTTACCACTATTGTGCCATGATATCATCCCTATTTAGGTTTTACTATATGTGTTTGGAGTATGTTTTAGAGTATTTTCAGGTTCAGGTACGTTCTGGAGAACTTTGGTGATTCTGGAGCTTTTAATGATGCAAAACTGCGCAGATGCGTCAGATATTTAGCTATGGATGGAAACCTTCCCACGGTGAGATTAATCTGATCTTTTGTCATAGGATATATATTTGAGTTAGCTTTCCAATACCACCAGTATTAGGCCAATCAAGATCTTAGAGCCAAAGTTATGCCCGTTTTACTGAAGAGGGGTTTGTCTGCCTCACGAGAGGAAACTGTTGAGAAGATCAATGAGTGTCGATTGACGGTACAGCCTTGGTGTCGTTCGACAGTGATCCCAGAAGACAGGCCCAACTTGTTTTATGGCTGACTTAATACCAGAAGACATCACAAATTACCAGAATGCTCTTGGACGACTTAAAACCCTATTTATATGTTTTCTAAGCCATTGTTGATGGCTACGCTTACCAAGATTTCTTTTATTCATTGTTATAGGCTTTGGAGAGAAGGGAGGAACTCCTTCAGAGTCCTCCTGGAACTGCTTTGATTCTTTATATTATATCTATTTTATTCATCTATAATTTATGTAACAAAGATCATGTGTGAGTAGATCCCTTGTTAGGTTTAGGTTTATTAATGGTATTGATGGCTTAGACAAACAATAGAATTGCTAGGGTGATTATTAGATCTATAAATTGAATTGTGTTTATTGCTTGTGTTCTAGAGTAGCTAACTAGAACCTCAATGATATGATAGTTAGGCGCAAAAGAGAGCATGGTCTACTACCATAATTAATCATGTTGACCTAGGTTGCTAGAATCAAACGAGAGTTGATTTAGTTAATTTAGTGAACTTATCGAATTAGGTCATAAAGCTTGACTCAAGAGACCACTGATCGACACATGATCATTGCTATCCATTGACGGACATTCCGTGTCAATAAGTGAGAGCTGAGACATCAGACTTAGTCAATAGATTATACTCGCGGCGAGAGCTGGTCGTCTGTTACATTATATATTGAGTTCTATGATTAATACCCTTAGCTTATATCCTCTATAATCCACTTGCATGAAACCCTAGATCTAGCTATTTATTATTATTGTTTACTTACAAATCAATCAATTATGTGTTATAGTTTAGTCATTGCTTATTAATCTATTTTCCTAGCTTAATTGCGACTGTATTGAGTTTATTGTGTGCCCACGCTCCATGTGGATTCGATCCCTAAATACTACAATTTAACCTATGTTGGCAAGAGTAGTTCGTAGGGTTAACTTGATAGAGTTTGCATTGAAATACATAAAACCCTCTTGTGTTTCAGGTACATACATATTAGTACCATGAAGCACCTGGTTTGATTAGAATCTTGAAGAAATTGACATATGTCCAAACAAGCTAAGATGGGATAACCTGATTAGAAAGTAGATTAACTTCTTCAACATATTCCTATGAGATTAATTCAACTTCATCGTGATTCTCTATTGATTAATGGTTCCAAATCAAGCTTCTTTCATCTTGATTCATTCTTGTTTGTTTAGAATCTTGAAGAATCTGACATATGTCCAAATATGCTAAGCTGGGATATCCTGATTAGAAAGAGGAATAATTTCTTCAACATATTCTTATGAGATTTATTCTAGTTGATGGTGATTGTCCACTGATTAATTATTCTAAATCAAGCTTATTACATCTTGATTCATCCTGGTTTATTTGAAAGTGGATTAACTTCTTTCACATATTTGAAAGTGGATTAACTTCTTTCACATATGCCTATGAGATTTATTCAACTTCAAGGTGATTTTCCACTTATTAATGGTTACATATCATGCTTCTTACATCTTGATTCATCTTGGTTTGATTCCAATATTATAAAATTTGACATATGTCCAAACAGACTAAGCAAATATATCATGATTAGAAAGTGGAATAACTTATTCAGCATATTCATATGATATTTATTCAAATTCAAGTTGATTCACCACTGATTAATGGTTCCAAATCAATCTTCTTACATCTTGATTCATATTGGTTTGATTAGAATCTTGAAGATCTTGACATATGTCGAAACAAGCTAAGCAAGGATATCCTGATTAGAATGTGGAATAACTTCTTGAACATAACTTCTTGAACATAAGTCCTATGAGATTTATTCAACTTCATGGTGGTTCTCCACTGATTAACGGATCCAAATAAAGATTTATACATCTTGATTCATCTTAGTTTGATTAGAATCTTGAAGAAATTGACATATGTCTAAAGAAGCTAAGACGGGATAACCTGATTAGAAAGTAGAATAATTTCTTTAACATATTCCTATGAGATTTCTTCAACTTCATGGCAATTCTCCACTGATTAATGGTTCCATATCAAATTTTTTACATCTTGATTTATTCTTGTTTGATTAAATTCTTAAAGAATTGGACATATATCCAAATAGGCTACGCTGGGATATCCTGATTAGAAAGATGAATAATTTTTTCAACATATTCTTATGAGATTTATTCAACTTGATGGTGATTCTCCACTGATTAATTATTCTAAATCAATCTTCATACATCTTGATTCATCCTGGTTTGATTAAAATCTTGAAGAATTTGCCATATCTCCAAACTAGCTATAATGGGAATAACTTGATTAGAAAGTGGAATAACTTCTTCAACATATTCCTATGAGATTTATTCAACTTCAAGGTCATTCTGCACTGATTAATGGTTCCAAATCAAGCTTCTTACACCTTGATTCATCTTGGTTTTATTCGAATTTTGATTAACTTGTTATATGTCCAAACAGGCTAAGATGGGACCATCTGATTAAAAAGTGGGATAAGTTCTTTATCATACCTCCTACTAGTTTTATTCAACTTCATGGTGGATCTCCAGTGAATAATTTCTCCAAATCAAGCTTCTTACATTTTATTCATCCTGGTTTGATTAGAATCTTGAAGAACTTGACATATGTCCAACCAGGCTAACCAAATATATCTTGATTAGAAAGTGAAATAACTTCTTGAACATAACTCCTACGAGATTTATTCAACTACATGGTGAGTCTCTAGTGTTTAATTGTTCCAAATCAAGATTCTTATATCTTATTCATCCTTGTTATATTAGAATCTTTAAGAACTTGATATATGTCCAAACATGCTAAGAAAGGATATCATGATTAGAAAGTGGAATAACTTCGTGAACATAATTCCTATTAGATTTATTTAACTTCATGGTGATTCTCCATAGATTAGTAGATCCAAATCAATCTTCTTACATTATAATGTGTCCTGGTATTATTAGAAACTTAAAGAACTTGACATATGTCCAAACATGTTATGCAGGATATCCTGATTAAAAAGTGAAATAACTTATTCAACATAAATCATCTGAAATATATCCAACTTCATAGTGGCTATTCAATTATAAATGGTTCCAAATCAAGCTTCTTACATCTTGATTCATCTTGGTTTAATTAGAATCTTGAAGAACTTGACATATGTCCAAACATGCTAAGCAAAGATATACTGATTAGAATGTAGAATAACTTCTTGAACATAACTCCTATGAGATTTATTCAACTTCATGGTGATTTTCCACTGATTAAAGGATCCAAATAAAGCTTCATATATCTTGATTCATCCTGGTTTGATTAAAATCTTGAAGAAATTAACATATGTCCAATAAACTAAGATGGGATAACCTGATTAAAAAGTAGAATAACTTTTTCAACATATTCATATGAAATTTATTCAACTTCATGGTGATTCTCCACTATTTAATGGTTCCAAATCAAGCTTCTTAGAGCACCTCCAATGGGGGTTTTTCCCATTGGAGTACTTAAAATATGTAATATGTATATATATATATATATATGTATGTATATATCCACAACTTTTGTGGACCCCACAAATACATATACTTATATAATATATACATACATATATATATATATATATACATATTACATATTTTATGAACTCCAATGGGAAGAACCCCCATTGGAGGTGGTCTTACATCTTGATTCATTCTTTATTGATTAGATTCTTAAGAAACTTGACATATGTCCAAACAAGCTAAGCTGAGATATCCTGATTAAAAAGAGGAATAATTTCTTCAAAACATTCTTATGAGATTTATTCAACTTGATAGTGATTCTCCACTGATTAATTGTTAAATCAAGCTTCTTACATCTTGATTCATTTTGGTTTGAACAGAATCTTGAAGAACTGTCCATATTTCAAAACAATCTATGATGGGATAACCAGATTAAAAAGTGGAATAACTTCTGCAACATATTCCTCTGATATTATTCAACTTCAAGGTGATTCTCCAATGATTAATGGTTCTAAATAAAGCTTCTTACATCTTTATTCATCTTGGTTTGATTCGAATTTTGAATAACTTGTCATATGTTCAAACAAGCTAAGATGGGACCCCTGATTAGAAAGTGGGATAACTTCTTCATCATAACTTCAATTAGATTTATTGAACTTCATGGAAATTCTCCACTGATTAATTGTTCCAAATCAAGCTTCTTACATTTTACTCATCTGGTTTGATTAGAATATTGAAGAACTTGACATATGTCGAAACAGGCTACGCAAAGATATCTTGATTAGATAGTGGAATAATTTCTTCAACATATTCCTATGATATTTATTCAACTTCAAGGTGATTCTCCACTGATTAATGGTTTCAAGTCAAGCTTCTTACATCTTGATTCATCCTGGTTTGATTAGAATCTTGAAGAAGTTGATATATGTCCAAACAAGCTAAGATGGGATAACCTTATTAGAAAATAGAATAACTTCTGCAACATATTCCTATGAGATTTATTCAACTTCATTGTGATTCTTCAATGACTAATGGTTCAAAATCAAGCCTCAACATCTTGATTCATTCTTGTTTGATTAGAATCTTGAAGAACTTGACATATGTCCAAATAGGCTAAGCTGGGATATGCTTATTAGAAAGAGGAATAATTTTTTCAACATTTTCTTATGAGGTTTATTCAACTTGATGGTGATTCTCCACTTATTAGTTGTTCTAAATCAAGCTTCTTACATCTTGATTCATTATGGATTGATTAGAATTTTGAAGAACTTGCCATACGTCCAAATAACAAAGATGGGATAATCTGATTAGAAAGTGGAATAACTTATTCAACATCTTCCTATGAGATTTATTCAAATTCAAAGTGACTCTCCAATGATTAATGGTTCCAAATCAATCTTCTTATATCTTGATTCATCTTGGTTTGATTCGAATTTTTAATAACTTGGCATATGTCCAAACAAGCTAAGATAGGACCACCTGATTAGAAGATGGGACAACTACTTCATCATAACTCCTATTAGAATCAAACTTCTTACATTTTATTCATCCTGTTTTGATTAAAATCGTGAAGAGCTTAACATATGTCCAAACAGGCTAAGCAAAGATATCTTAATTAGAAAGTGGAATAACTTCTTGAGCAAAACTCCTATGAGATTTCTTCAACTTCATGTGAGTCTCCAGTGATTAATTGTTCCAAATAAAGCTTCTTACATCATATTCATTCTGGTTTGATTAGAATCTTGAAGAATTTGACATATGTCCAAACTGACTAAGAAATGATATCATAATAAGAAAGTAGAATTGCTTCTTGAACAAAACTCATATGAGATTTATTTAACTTCATGGTGATTCTCCACTGTTTAGTGGATCCAAAACAATCTTCTTAGATTATGATTGGTTCTAGTTTGATTAGAAACTTGAAGAACTTGATATATGTCCATACAGGCTAAGATGAGATTTTATGATTAGAAACTGGAATAGCTTCTTCAACATATTACTATGAGATTTATTCACCTTCATGGTGATTTCCACTGATTAATGGTTCCAAATCAAGCTTCTTACATCTTAAATCATCCTGGTTTGATTAGAATTTTGAATAACTCGCAATGTGTCCAAACATGCTAAGATGAGACCACCTGATTAGAAAGTGGGATAACTTCTTCATCATAACTAATATGGGATTTATCAAACTTCATAGTGATTATTCAATGATTAATGGTTCCAAATCACGCTTCTTACATCTTAATCCATCTTGGTTTGATTAGAATCTTGAAGTACTTGACATATGTCCAAACATGCTAAGCAAAGATATCCTGATTAGAATGTGGAATAACTTCTTGAATATAACTCCTATGAGAATTATTCAACTTCATGGTGATTCTCCACTAATTAACGGATCCAAATAAAGCTTCATACATGTTGATTCATCCTGGTTTGATTAAAATCTTGAAGAAATTAACATATGTCAAAATAAACTAAAATGGAATAACCTGATTAGAAAGTAGAATAACTTCTTCAACATATTCATATGAGATTTATTCAACTTCATGGTAATTCTCTACTGATTATTGGTTGTAAATCAAGCTTCTTACATCTTGATTCATTCTTTTTTGATTAGAATCTTGAAAAACTTGACATATGTCCAAACATGCTAAGCTGGGATATTTTGTTTAAAAAGACGAATAATTTCTTCAATATATTTTTATGGGATTTATTCAACTTGATAGTGATTCTCCACTGATTAATTGTTCTAAATCAAGCTTCTTACATCTTTATTCATCTTGGTTTGATCAGAATCTTGAAGAACTTGCCATATTTCCAAACAATCTAAGATGGGATAACCTAATTAAAAAGTGAAATAACTTCTTCAACATATTCCTATGATATTTATTCAACTTCAAGTTGATTCTTCACTGATTAATTGTTCTAAATCAAGCTTGTTACATCTTTATTCATCTTGGTTTGATTCAAGTTTTTAATAACTTGTCATATGTTCAAACAAGCTAAGATGAGACCACCTGATTAGAAAGTGAGATAACTTCTTCATCATAACTCCAATTAGATTTATTGAACTTCATGGTAAGTCTCCATTGATTAATTGTTCCAAATTAAACTTCTTACATTTTATTCATCCTGGTTTGATTAGAATCTTGAAGAACTTGACATATGTCAAAACATGGTAAGCAAAGATATCTTAATTTGAAAGTGGAATAATTTCTTCAACATATTCCTATGATATTTATTCAACTTCAAGGTGACTCTCAACTGATTAATGGTTTCAAATCAAACTTCTTACATCTTGATTCATCATGGTTTGATTAGAATCTTGAAGAAATTGACATATGTCCAAACAAGCTAAGATGGGATAACCTGATTAGAAAGTATAATAACTTCTTCAACATATTCCTATGAGATTTATTCAACTTCATGGTGATTATCCACTGATTAATGGTTCAAAATCAAGCTTCATACATCTTGATTCATTCTTGTTTGATTAGAATTTTGAAGAACTTGACATATGTCCACACAGGCTAAGCTGGGATATCCTGATTAGAAAGAGGAATAATTTCTTCAAAATATTCTTATGATGTTTATTCAACTTGATGGTGATTCTCCACTGATTAATTGTTCTAAATCAAGCTTCTTACATCTTGATTCATCATGGATTTATTAGAATCTTGAAGTACTTGCCATACGTCCAAACCAGTTAAGATAGGATAACCTGATTAGAAAGTGGAACAACTAATTCAACATCTTTCTATGAGATTTATTTAACTTCAAGGTGATTTTCCACTGATTAATGGTCCCAAATCAAGCTTCTTACATCTTGATTCATCCTGGTTTGATAAGAATCTTAATGAACTTGACATATGTCCAAACAAGCTAAACTAGGATATCCTGATTAGAAAGTGGAATAACTTCTTCAAATTCATGGTGATCCTACACTGATTAGTGGATCCAAATCAATCTTCTTACTTCTTGACTCGTCATGGTTTAATTAGAATCTTGAATAACTTGCATATGTCCAAACATGCTAAGATGGGATCACCTGTTTAGAAAGTGGGATAACTTCTTCATCATAACTCCTATGATATTTATTTAACTTCATGGTGATTCTCCACTGATTAATGGTTCCAAATCAAGATTCTTACATCTTGATTTATCTTGGTTTTATTAGAATCTTGAAGAACTTGACATACGTTCGAACATGCTAAGCTATGACATCTTGATTAGAAAATGGAATAACTTCTTTAATATAACTCTTATGAGACTTATTTAACTTCATGGTGATTCTTTGCTGATTAATGGTTCTAGATCAAGCTTCTTACATCTTGACTCATCCTAGTTTGATTAGAATCTTGAAGAACTTTACATTTATCCAAACATGCTAAGAAGGAATATCTTTATTAGAAAGTGGAATAACTTATTCAACTTTATGGTGATTCTACACTGATTAATAGTTACAAATCAAGCTTCTTACATCTTGATTCATCCTAGTTGGATAAGAATCTTAATGAACTTGACTTATGTAAAAACTGGCTAAGCATGAATATCATGATTAGAAAGTGGAATAACTTTAGTTTGATTAATGTTTAATAGTTCCAAATCAATCTTCTTACATCTTGACTCATCATGGTTTGATTAGAATCTTGAAGGACTTGACATATGTCTAAACAACCTAAGCAATGATATCATGAATTGAAAGTGGAATAACTTCTTGAACACAAATCCTATGAGATTTATTCAACTTCATGTGATTCTGCACTGAATAATGTTTCCAAATCAAGCTTCTTACATCTTGATTCATTCTCGTTTGATTAGAATCTTGAAGAACTTGACATATGTTCAAACATGCTAAGCTGGGATATCCTGATTAGAAAGAGGAATAACTTCTTCAACATATTCTGGTGAGTATTATTAAACTTTTTTGTGATCTCCACTGATTAATTGTTCCAAATCAAGCTTCTTACATCTTGATTCATCCTGGTTTGATTAGATTCTTGAATAACTAGCCATATGTACAAACAAGCTAAGATGGGATAACTTGATTAGAAAGTGGAATAACTTCTTCAACATATTGTTATGAGATTTATTCAACTTCGTGGTGATTCTCCCCTGACTAAAATTTTCAAATCATGCTTCTTACATCTTTATTCATCCTGGTTTGAGTAGAATCTTGAAGAACTTACCATATGTCCAAACATGATAAGCAGGGATATCATGATTATAAAGTAGAATAAATTCTTTAACATAACTCCTATGAGATTTATTCTACTTCATGGTGAGTCTCCACTGATTAATTGTTCCAAATCAAGATTATTACATCTTAAATAACTTGTCATAAGTCCAAACATGCTAAGATTGGACCACCTGAGTAGAAAGTGGGATAACTTCTTCATTGTAACTCTTATGAGATTTATTCAACTTCATGGTGAGTATCCACTGATTAACTGATCCAAATCAAGTTTCTTACAACTTCTTCATTTTGGTTTGATTAGAATCTTGAAGAACTTAACATATGTCCAAACATGCTAAGCAAGGATATCATTATGAGATTTATTCAACTTCATGGTGATTCTCCACTGATTAGTGATACCAAATCAAGCTTCTTAAATCTTGATTCATCCTAGTTTGATAAGAATTTTAAAGAACTTGACAAATGTTCAAACAGGCTAAGCAGATATATCCTCATTAGAAAGGGGAATAACTTCTTCAACATATTACTATGAGATTTATTCAACTTCATGGTGATTCTCCACTGACTAATGGTTTCAGATCAAGCTTCTTACACCTTTACTCATTCTGGTTTTGAGTAGATTCTTGAAGAACTTGCCATATGTCCAATCAAGATAAGCATAGATATCTTGATTAGAAAGTAGAATAACTTCTTCAACATAACTCCTATGAGATTTATTCAACTTCATGGTGATTCTCCACTGATTAATGTTTCCAAATCAAGCTTCTATCATCTTGATTCATTCTCGTTTGATTAGAATCTTGAAGAACTTGACATATGTCCAAACAGGCTAAGCTGGGATATCCTGATTAGAAAGAGGAATATCTTCTTCAACATAACTCATGTGAGATTTATCCAACTTCATGTTGATTCTCCACGGTTTACTGGTTCCAAATAAAACTTCTTACATCATGATTTATCTTGGTTTGATTAGAATCTTGAAGAACTTGCGATATATCCAAACATGATAAGCAGAGATATCCTAATTAGAAAGTAGAATAACTTCTTGAACATAAATCCTATGAGATTTATTCAACTTCATGGTGAGTCTCCACTGATTAATTGTTCCAAATAAAGATTCTTACATCTTGATTCATCCTGGTTTGATTAAATTTTGAAGAACTTGACATATGTCCAAAAAACCTAAACAAGGATATCCTGATTAGAAAGTGAAATAACTTCTTGAACGTAAATCCTATGAGATTTATTCAACTTCATGGCGATTCTACAATGATAAGTGGTTCTAAATCAAGCTTCTTTCATCTTGATTCAATCTTGTTTGATTAGAATCTTGAAGAACTGGAAATATGTAAAAACATGCTAAGCTGGGATATCCTGATTAGAAAGAGGAATTACTTCTTCAACATATTATTATGAGTACTATTCAACTTGATGGTGCGTCTCCACTGCTTAATTGTTTCAAATCAAGCTTCTTACATCTTGGTCCATCCTTGTTTGATTAGAATCTTAAAGAACTTGACATATGTCCAAACAAGCTAAGATGGTATATCCTGATTAGAAAGTGGAATAACTTTTTCAACATATTCCTATGAGATATGTTCAACGTCATGGTGATTCTCCAGTGATTAATTGTTCCAAAACAAGATTCTAACATCTTAATTCATCCCAAATTAAATTTTGAAATTCTTGTCATATGTCCAAACATGCTAAGATGGGACCACCTGATTAGAAAGTGGGATAACTTCTTCATCAAAACTCTTATGAGATTTGTTCAACTTCATGGTGAGTCTCCAATGATTAATTGTTCTAAATCAAGCTTCTTACAACTTCTTCATTCTGGATTGATTAGAATCTTGAAGAACTTGAAATATGTCCAAACATGCTAAGATATCATATCATTATTAGAAAATTGATTAACTTCTTCAACATATTCCTATAAGATTTATGCAACTTCATGGTGATTCTCCTCTAATTAGTGATTCCAAATCAAGATTCCAACATCTTGATTCATCCTGGTTTGATAAGAATTTTAAAGACCTTGACATATGTCCAAACATGCTAAGCATGGATATCATGATTAGAAAGTGGAATAACTTGTTCAACATAACTCTTATGAGATATTCACATTCATGATGATTCTCCACTGATTAATGGTTTCAAATCAATCTTCTTACATCTTGACTCATCCTGGTTTGATTAGAATCTTGAATAACTTGACATATGTCCAAACAAGCTAAGATGGGATAACCTGGTTAAAAAGTGCAATAACTTCTTTAACATATACCTTTGACATTTATTCAACTTAATGGTGATACTCCAAAGACTAATTGTTTCAAATCAAGCTTCTTACATCTTTATTCATTCTGGTTTGAGTAGAATCTTGAAGAGATTGTCATATGTCCAAACAAGATAAGCAGGGATATCCTGATTAGAATGTAGAATAACTTCTTCAACATAACTCCTATGAAGATTATTCAACTTCATGCTGTTTCTCCACTTATTAGTTTTTCCAAATCAAGCTTCTTACATCTTGATTTATCTTGGTCTGATTAGAATCTTGAAGAACTTGACATTTGTCCAAACAAACTAAGTTGGGATATCCTGATTAGAAAGATGAATTACTTCTTCAACATTTTCTTATGAGTACTATTCAACTTGATGGTGCTTCTCCACTGCTTATTGTTCCAAATCAAGCTTCTTACATCTTGACTCATCCTGGTTTGATTAGAATCTTGAATAACTTGCCAGATGTCCAAACAAGCTTAGATGGGATAACCTGATTAGAAAGTGGAATAACTTCTTCAACATATTCCTTTGATATTTATTCAACTTCATGTTGATTCTCCACTGATTAATGGTTCCAAATCAAGCGTCGTACATCTTGATTCATCCTTGTTTGATTAGAATCTTGAATAACTTGTCATATGTCCAACAAGCTAAGTTGGGATAACCTTATTAGAAAGTAGTATAACTTCTTCAACATATTCCTATGAGATTTGTTCAACTTCATGGTGATTCTCCACTGATTAATTGTTGTAAAACAAGCTTCTTACATCTTGATTGATTCTGGTTCGACAAGAATCTTGAAGAACGTGACATATGTGCAAGCAAGCAAAGTAAGGATATCCTGTTCAGAAAGTGGAATAACTTCTTCAACATAACTCCTATGAGAATTATTCAACTTTATGGTGATTCTCCTCTAATTAATGGTTCCAAATCAAGCTTCTTACATCTTGACTCATCCTGGTTTGATTACAATCTTGAATAACTTGCCATATGTCCAAACAAGCTAAGATGAGATAACATGATTAGAAAGTGGAATAACTTCTTCAGCATATTCCTCTGATATTTATTCAATTTCATGGTGATTCTCCACTGATTAATGGTTCCAAATCAAGCTTCTCACATCTTGATTCATCTTAGTTTGATTAGAATCTTGAAGAACTTGATATATGTTGAAACATGCCAACCTATGATATACTGATTTGAAAGTGGATTAACTTCTTCAACATAACTCATAAAAGATTTATCCAACTTCATGTTGATTCTCCACTAATTAATGGTTCCAAATCAAACTTCTTACATCTAGATTCATCTTGGTTTGATTAGAATATTAAAATTCATGGTGATTATCCAATGATTAACGTTTCAAAATCAATCTTCTTATATCTTAACTCCTCCTAGTTTGATTAGAATCTTTAAAAACTTGCAATATGTCCAAATATGCTAAGATGAGATCACCTGATTAGAAATTGGGATAAGTTCTTCATCATACCTCCTATTAGATTTATTCAACTTCATAGCGATTCTACACCGATTAATGGTTCCAAATAAAGCTTCTTACATAACGAGTCATCCTTGTTTTATTAGAATCTTGAAGAACTTGGCATATGTCCAAACATGCTAAGCTGGGATATAATCATTAGAAACTGGAATAACTTCTTCAACATATTCCTAAGAGATTTATTTATCTTCATGGTGATTCTCCACTAATTAATGGTTCCAAATCAAGCTTATTACATCTTGATTCGTTCTGGTTTGATAAAAATCTTAAAGAACTTTACATATGTCCAAACAAGCTAAGAACGGATTTCCTGATTAGAAAGTGGAATAATTCTTCAACATAACTCCTATGAGATTTATTCAACTTAATGGTGATTCTCCACTGATTAATGGTTCCAAATCAATCTTCTTACATCTTGACTCATCCTGGTTTGATTAGAATCTTGAATAGCTCTCCATATGTCCAAACAAGCTAAGATGGGATAAACTTATTAGAAATGGAATAACTTCTTAAAAATATTCCTCTGATATTTATTAAATTTCATGGTAACTCTCCACTGATTAATGGTTCCAAATCAAGCATCTTACATCCATTAATCCTGGTTTGATTAGAATTTTGAATAACTCTGAATATGTCCAAACAAGCTAAGATGGGACCACCTGATTATAAAGTGCGATAACTTCTTGAACATAACTTCGATGAAATTATTCAACTTCATGGTGATTCTCCACTGATTAGTGAATCCAAATGAAATTTCTTACAATTTGACTCGTCCTGGTTTAATTAGAATCTTGAATAACTTGGGATATGTCTAAACATGCTAAGATGGGATCACCTGTTTAGAATGTGGGATAACTTCTTCTTCTTTAATTTTATGATATTTATAAAACTTAATGGTGATTTTCCACTGATTAATGGATCCAAGTAAGGCTTCTTACATCTTGATTCATCTTGGTTTTATTAGAATCTTTAAGAATTGTACATATGTTGAAACAAGCTAAGCTAAGATATCCTGATTAGAAAGTGGAACAACTTCTTCAACATAACTCATATGATATTTACTCAACTTATGGTGATTTTCCACTGATTAATGGTTCCAGATCAAGTTTCTTACATCTTGATTAATCCTGGTTTGATTAGAATCTTGAAGAACTTGACATTTATCCTAAGAGGCTAAGCATGAATATCCTGATTAGAAAGTGGAATAACTTCTTCAACATATTCCTTTGATATTTATTCAACTTCATGTTGATTCTCCACTGATTAATGGTTCCAAATCAAGCTTCATACATCTTGATTTATCCTGGTTTGATTAGAATCTTGAATAACTTGTCATATGTCCAACAAGCTAAGATGGCATAACCTTATTAGAAAGTAGAATAACTTCTTCAACATATTCCTATGAGATTTGTTCAAATTCGTGGTTATTCTCCACTGATTAATGGTTCTAAATCAAGATTTTTACATTTTGATTGATCCTGGTTTGACAAGAATCTTGAAGAACTTGACATATGTTAGAAAGTATAACTTCTTTAACATAACTGCTATGAGATTTATTCAACTTCATGGTGATTCTCCTCTGATTAATGGTTCTAAATCAAGCTTCTTACATCTTGTCTCATCGTGGTTTGATTAAAATCTTGAATAACTTGCCATATGTCCAAATAAGCTAAGATGGGATAACCTGATTAGAAAGTGGAATAACTTCTTCAACATATTCCTCTGATATTTATTCAACTTTATGGTGATTTTCCACTGATTATTGGTTCCAAATCAAGCTTCTTACGTCTTGAATCATCTTAGTTTGATTAGAATCTTGAAGAACTTGACATATGTTGAAACATGCTAAGCTATGATATCCTGATTTGAAAGTGGATTAACTTCTTCGACATAACTCATATAAGATTTATCCAACTTCATGTTGATTCTACACTAATTATTGGTTCCATATCAAGCTTCTTACATTTGGATTCATCCTGGTTTGATTAGAATCTTGAAAAACTTGGCATTTATCCAAGAAGGGTAAAAAGGAATATCCTGATTTGAAAGTGGAATAACTTAATAAAAAAAACTCCTATGGAATTTATTAAAATTCATGGTGATTACTCAATTATTAACGGTTCAAAATCAATCTTCTTATATCCTGACTCGTCCTTGTTTGATTAGAATCTTTAAAAACTTGCAATATGTCCAAATATGCTAAGATGGGATCACCTGATTAGAAATTAGGATACGTTCTTCATCATAAATCCTATGAGATTTATTCAATTTCATAGCGATTCTCCACTAATTAATGGTTCCAAATTAATCTTTTTACATCATGAGTCATCTTTGTTTTATTAGAATCTTGAAGAACTTGACATATGTCAAAACATGCTAAGCTGGGATATCCTCATTAGAAAGTGGAATAACTTCTTCAATATATTCCTTTGAGATTTATTTAACTTCATTTTGATTCTCCACTAATTAATGGTTCTAAATCAAACTTCTTACATGTTGATTCATTCTGGTTCGATAAGAGTCTTGAAGAACTTTACATATGTCCAAACAAGCTAAGAAGGGATATCCTGATTAGAAAGTGTAATAATTCTTCAACATAACTCCTATGAGATTTATTCAACTTCATGGTAATTCTCCACTGATTAATTGTTCCAAATAAATCTTCTTACATCCATTCATCCTGGTTTGATTAGAATTTTGAATAACTCTGAATATGTCCAAAGAAGCTAAGATGGGACCACCTGATTATAAAATGCGATAACTTCTTGAACATAGCTTCGATAAAATTATTCAACTTCATGGTGATTCTCCACTGATTAGTGGATCCAAATGAAGCTTCTTACATCTTGACTCCTCCTGGTTTAATTATAATCTTGAATAACTTGCCATATGTCTAAACATACTAAGATGGGATCCATGTTTAGAAAGTGGGATAACTTCTTCATCATAAATCCCATGATATTTATACAACTTAATGGTGATTCTCCACTGATTAATGGATCCATATCAAGCTTCTTACATCTTGATTCATCCTGGTTTAGTTAGAATCTTGAAGAACTTGACATTTATCCAAACAGGCTAAGCAGGGATATCCTGATTAAAAAGTGGAATAACTTATTTAACATAACTCCTATGAAATTTATTTAACTTCATGGTGATTATCTAATGATTAATGGTTCCAAATCAATCTTCTTATATCTTGACTCTTCCTGGTTTGATTAGAATCTTGAAAAACTTGCAATATGTCTAAACGTGCTAAGATGGGATCACCTGATTAGAAAGTGGAATAAGTTTTTCATCATAACTCCTATGATGTTTATTCAACTTCATAGTATCTTTTCCACTGATTAATGGTTCCAAATCAAGCTTCTTACATCTTGATTCATCCTTGTTTGATTAGAACCTTGAAGAACTTGACCTATGAAACTTATTATACTTCATAGTGATTTTCCACTAATTAATGGTTCCAAGTTAAGATTCTTACATTTTGATTCATCCTGGTTTTATAAGAATCTTGAGGAACTTGACATATGTTCAAACAATCTAAGCAAGGATATCCTGATTAGAAAGTGGAATAAATTTTTCAACATAACTCCTATAAACTTTATTCAACTTCATGGTGATTATCCAATGATTAACGGTTCTTGACTCGTCCTAGTTTGAATAGAATCTTTAAAAACTTGCAATATGTCCAAATATGCTAAGATGGGATCACCTGATTAGAAATTGGGATAAGTTCTTCATCATAACTCCTATGAGATTTATTCAACTTCATAGTGATTCTCCACTGAATAATGGTTCCAAATAAAGCTTCTTACATCATGATTCATCCTTGTTATATTATAATCTTGAAGAACTTAACATATGTCCAAACTTTCTAAACTGGGATATCCTCATTAGAAAGTGGAATAACTTATTCAACATATTCCTATGAGATTTAATTAACTTCAGGGTGATTCTCCACTAATTAATGATTCCAAATCAAGCTTTTTACATCTTGATTCATTTTGATTCGATAAGAATCTTGAAGAACTTTACATATGTCCAAACAAGCTAAGAAGGGATATCCTGATTAGAAAGTGGAATAATTCTTCAACATAACTCAACTTAATGGTGATTCTCCACTGATTAATGGTTCCAAATCAATCTTCTTACATCTTGACTCATCCTGGTTTGATTAGAATCTTGAATAACTCTCCATATGTCCAAACAAGCTAAGATGGGATAAACTGATTAGAAAAGGAATAACTTCTTAAAAATATTCCTCTGATAGTTATTCAACTTTATGGTAATTCTCCACTGATAAATGGTTCCAAATCAAGCTTTTTACATCTCATTCATCTTGGTTTGATAAATATTTTGAATAACTCTGAATATGTCCAAACAAGATAAGATGGGACCACCTGATTAGAAAGTGGGATAACTTCTAGAACATAACTCCTATGAAATTATTCAACTTCATGGTGATTCTCCACTGATTAGTGGATCCAAATCAATCTTCTTACATACTAATCCTGGTTTAATTAGAATCTTGAATAACTTGCCATATGTCTAAACATGCCTAGATGGGATTACCTGTTTAGAAAGTGGGATAACTTCTTCATCATAAATCTTATGATATTTGTACAACTTAATGGTGATTCTCCACTGATTAATGGTTCCAAATCAAGCTTCTTGCATCTTGATTCATCTTTGTTTTATTAGAATCTTTAAGAACTTGACATATGTTGAAACAAGCTACGCTATGATATCCTGATTAGAAAGTGAAATAACTTTTTCAACATAACTCCAATGATATTTATTCTACTTCTTGGTGATTCTCCACTGATTACTGGTTCCAGATCAAGTTTCTTACATCTTGATTCATCTTAGTTTGATTAGAATCTTGAAGAACTTGACATTTAGCCAAACAGGCTAAGTAGAGATATCCTGATTAGAAAGTGGAATAACTTATTCAACATAACTCCTATAAAATTTATTCAACTTCATGGTGATTATCCAATGATTAATGGTTCCAAATCAATCCTCTTATATCTTGACACTTCCTTATTTGATTAGTATCTTGAAAAACATGCAATACCTCTAGACATGCTAAGATGGGATCACCTGATTAAAAAGTGGAATAAGTTCTTAATCATAACTCCTATGAGATTTATTCAACTTGATAGTGTTTTTTTCACTGATTAATGGTTCCAAATAAAGCTTCTTACATCTTAATTCATCCTTGTTTAATTAGAATCTTGAAAAACTTGACATATGTCCAAACATTCTAAGCTTTGATATCCTGATTAGAAAGTAGATTTACTTGTTCAACATATTCCTACGAAACTTATTATACTTCATAGTTATTTTCCAATGATTAATGGTTCCAAATTAAGATTCTTACATTTTGATTCATCTTGGTTTGATTAGAATCTGAGTAACTTGCCATATGTTCAAACAAGCTAAGAAGGGATGACCTTATTACAAAGTTGAATAACTTCTTCAACATATTCCTATGAGATTTTTTCAACTTCATGGTGATTCTCCACTGATTCATGGTTCCAAATCAAGCTTCTAACATATTGATTCATTCTGGTTTGATTAGAATTTTGAATAACTCGCTATATGTCCAAATAGGCTAAGATTGGACCACGTGATTAGAAAGTGGGATAACTTTTTGACCATAACTCCTATGTGATTTATTCAACTTCATGGTGACTCTCCACTGATTAATGGTTCCAAATAAAGCTTCTTACATCTTGATTCATCCTGGTTCAATAAGAATCTTGAAGAACTTGACATATGTCCAAACAAGCTAAGCACGAATATCATGATTGGAAAGTGGAATAACTTTTTCAACATAACTCCTAGTAGCTTTATTCAACTTTATGGTGATTCTCCACTTGTTAATGGTTCCAAATCAAAATTCTTACCTCTTGACTCATCCTGGTTTGATTAGAATCTTGAATAACTCTCCATATGTCCAAACAAGCTAAGATGGGATAAACTGATTAGAAATGGAATATCTGCTTCAACATATTCCTATGATATTAATTAAACTTCATGGTGATTCTTCACTGATTAATGGTTCCAAATCAAGCTTCTTACATCTCAATTCATCCTGGTTTGATTAGAATTTTGAATAACTCGCAATATGTCCAAACATGCTAAGATGAGACCACCTAATTAAAAAGTGGGATAACTTCTTGAACATAACTCCTATGAGATTTTTTCTACTTCATGGTGATCTCCACTGATTAGTGGATCCAAGTAAAGCTTCTTACATCTTGACTCATCCTGGTTTAATTATAGTCTTGAAGAACTTGACATATGTTGAAACATGCTAAGCTATGACATTCTGATTAGAAAATATAATAATTTCTTCAACAAAACTCCTATTAATTTTATTCAACTTCATGGTGATTCTCCAATGTTTAATGGTTCCAAATCAATCTTCTTATATCTTGACTCGTCCTAGTTTAATTAGAATCTTGAAAAACTTGTAATATGTCCAAACATGCTAAGATGAGATTACCTGATTAGAAAGCAGGATAAGTTCTTCATCTTGCTAGTATGAGATTTATTCAACTTCTATGGCGATTCTCCAATAACTAATGGTTCCAAATCAATCTTCTTATATATTTTGACTCGTCCTAGTTTGATTAGAATCTTTCAAAACTTGCAATATGACCAAACATGCTAAGCTGGGATATCCTGATTAGAAAGTGGAATAACTTCTTCAACAAAACTCCTATGAAATTTATTCAACTTCATGGTGATTATCCAATGACTAAAGGTTCAAAATCAATCTTCTTATATCTTGAATAGTCCTAGTTTGATTAGAATCTTAAAAAACTTGCAATATGTCCAAATATCCTAAGATGAGATCACCTAATTAGAAATTGGGATAAGTTCTTCATCATAACTCCTATGAGATTTATTCAACTTCATAGCGATTCTCCACTGATTAATGGTTCCATATAAAGCTTCTTACATCTTGATTCATCCTTGTTTTATTAGAATCTGGAAGAACTTGAAATATGTCCAAACATGCTAAGTTGGGATATCCTCATTAGAAAGTGGAATAAATTCTTCAACATATTCCTATGAGATTTATTTAACTTCATGGTGATTCTACACTAATTAATGGTTCCAAATCAAGCTTCTTACATCTTGATTTAATCTGGTTCGATAAAAATCTTGAAGCACTTTACATATGTCCAAACAAGCTAAGCAAGGATATCATGATTAGAAAGTGGAATAATTCTTCAACATAACTCCTATGAGATTTACTCAACTTAATGGTGATTCTCCACTGATTAATGGTTCCAAACCAATCTTCTTACATCTTGACTCATCCTGGTTTGATTAGAATATTGAATAACACTCCATATGTCAATACAAGCTAAGATAATAAAGTAATTAGAAATGAACTAACTTCTTCAAAATATTCCTCTGATATTTATTCAATTTCATGGTAATTCTCCACTGATTAGTGGATCCAAATCAAGCTTCTTACATCTTGACTCGTCTTGGTTTAATTAGCATCTTGAATAACTTGTCATTTTTTTAAACCTGCTAAGATGGGATCACCTGTTTAGAAAGTGGGATAACATATTCATCATAAATCCTATGATATCTATACAACTAAATGGTGATTCTCCACTGATCAATGGTTCCAAATCAAGCTTCTTACATCTTGATTCATCTTGGTTTTATTATAATCTTTAAGAACTTGACATATGTTGAAACAAGCTAAGATATCATATCCTGATTAGAAAGTTGAATAACTTCTTCAACATAAATCCTATGATATTTATTCAACTTCATGGTGATTCTCCACTGATTAATGGTTCCAGATCATGTTTCTCACATCTTGATTCATCTTGGTTTGCTTAGAATCTTGAAGAACTTGACATTTATCCAAACAGGCTAAGCAGGGATATCCTTATTAGAAAGTGGAATAACTCACTCAACATAACTCCTATGAAATTCATCTAACTTCATGGTGATTATCCAATTATTAATGGTTCCAAATCAATCTTCTTATATCTTGACTCTTCCTGGTTTTATTGGAATCTTGAAAAACTTGCAATATGTCCAACCATCCTAAGATGGGATCACCTGATTAGAAAGTGGAATAAGTTCTTCATCATAACTCCTATGAGATTTATCCAACTTCATGGTCATTCTCCACTTAATAATGGTTCCAAATCAAGATTCTTACATATTAATTCATCCTGGTTTGATTAGAATCTTAAAGAACTTGCCATATCTTAAAGAACTTCATAGTGATTTTCCACTGATTAATGGTTCCAAATTAAACTTTGTACATTTTGATTCATTCTGGTTTGATTAGAATCTTGAATAACTTGCCATATGTTCAAACAAGCTAAGATGGGATAACCTTATTAGAAACTTGAATAACTTCTTCAACATATTCCTATGAGATTTATTCAACTTCATGGTGATTCTCCGATGACTTATGGTTCCAAATCAAGCTTCTTACATATTGATTCATCCTGGTTTGATTAGAATTTTGAATAACTTCTTGAACATAACTCCTATGTGATTTATTCAACTTCATGGCGATTTTACACTGATTAATGGTTCCAAATAAAGCTTCTTACATCATGATTCATCCTGGTTCGATAAGAATCTTGAAGAACTTGACATATGTCCAAACAAGCTAAGCAGGGATATTGTGATTAGAAAGTGGAATAAGTTCTTCAACATAACTCCTAGTAGCTTTATTAAACTTCTTGGTGATTCTCCACTGATTAATGGTTCCAAATCAAACTTCTTACATCTTGACTCATGCTGGTTTGATTAGAATCTTGAATAACTCTCCATATGTCCAAACAAGCTAAGATGGGATAAACTGATTAGAAATAGAATATCTTCTTCACCATATTCCTCTGATCTTTATTAAACTTCATGGTGATACTCTACTGATTGGTGGTTCCAAATCAACATTCTTACATCTCAATTCATCTTGGTATGATTGGAATTTTGAATAACTCGCAATATGTCGAAACATGATAACATGGGACCAGTTGATTAGAAAGTGGGATAACTTCTTGAACATAACTCCTATGAGATTTTTAAAACTTCATGGTGATTCTGCACTGATTGGTGGATCCAAGTAAAGCTTCTTACATCTTGACTCCACCTGGTTTATTTAGAATCTTGAATAACTTGCCATATGTACAAACATGCTAAGATGGGATCACCTGTTTAGAAAGTTGGATAACTTCTTCATCATAAATCCTATGATATTTATTCAACTTCTTGGTGATTCTCCACTGATTAATAGTTCCAAATCAAGCTTGTTACATCTTGATTGATCTTGGTTTTATTAGAATCTTGAAGAAGTTGTCATATGTCGAAACATGCTAAGCTATGACATCCTGATTAAAAAGTAGAATAACTTCTTCAACAAAACTCTTATGAATTTTATTCAACTTCATGGTGATTCTCCAATGATTAATGGTTCGAAATCAATTTTCTTATATTTTGACTCGTCCTAGTTTGATTAGAATCTTGAAAAACTTGCAATATGTCCAAGCATGCTAATATGGGATCACCTGATTAGAAAGTAGGATAATTTCTTCATCATAACTCCTATAAGATTTATTCAACTTGAATGGTGATTCTCCAATAATTAATTGTTCTAAATCAATCTTCTTATATATATTTACTCGTCCTAGTTTGATTAGAATCTTGCAAAACTTGTAATATGAACAAGCATTCTAAGCTGAAATATCCTGATTAGAAAGTGGAATAACTTCTTCAACAAAACTACTATGAAATTTATTCAAATTCATGGTGATTATCCAATGATTAACGGTTCAAAACAAATCTTCTTATATCTTGACTCATCCTAGTTTGATTAGAATCTTTAAAAACTTGCAATATGTCCAAATATGCTAAGATGGGATTACTTGATGAGAAATTGGGATAAGTTCTTCATCAGAACTCTTGTGATATTTGTTCAACTTCATAGAGATTCTCCACTAATTAATGGTTCCAAATAAATATTCTTACATCTTGATTCATCCTTGTTTTATTAAAATCTGGAAGAATTTTACATATGTCCAAACAAGCTAAGCAGGGATATGCTAATTAGAAAGTGAAAAAATTCTTGAACCTAACTCCTATGAGATTTATTCAACTTCATGGTGATTCTACACTGATTTATGGTTTCAAATTCTTCTTCTTACATCTTGACTCATCCTGGTTTGTTTAGAATCTTGAATAACTCTCCATATGTCCAAACAAGTTAAGATAATAAACTGATTGGAAATGGAATAACTTCTTCAACATATTCCTCTGATAATTTATCCAACTTCATGGTAATTTTCTACTGATTAATTGTTCCAAATCAAGCTTCTTACATCTCATTCATCCTGGTTTGATTAGATTTTTGAATAACTCTGAATATGTTCAAACAAGCTAAGATGGGACCACTTGATTAGAAAATGGGATAACTTCTGGAACATAAGTCCTATGAAATTATTCAAATTCATGGTGATTCTCCACAGATTAGTGGATTCAAATCAAGCTTCTTACATCTTGACTCGTCCTGGTTTAATTAGAATCTTAAATAACCTGCCATATGTCTTAACATGCTAAGATGGGATCACCTGTTTAGAAAGTGGGATAACTTCTTCATCATAAATCCTATGATATTTATACAACTTAATGGTGATTCTACACTGATTATTGGTTTCAAATCAAGCTTCTTACAATTTGATTCATCTTGGTTTTATTAGAATCTTTAAGAACTTGACATATGTCGAAACAAGTTAAGCTATGATATCCTGATTAGAAAGTGGAATAACTTCTTCAACATAACTTCTATGATATTTATTCAACTTCATGGTGATTCTACACTGATTAATGGTTCCAGATCAAGTTTCTCACATCTTGATTCATCCAGGTTTGATTTAAATCTTGAAGAAATTGACATTTATCCAAACAGGCTAAGCAGAGACACCTGATTAGAAAGTGGAATAACTTATTCATCATAACTCCTATGAAATTCATTCAACTTTATGGTGATTATCCAATGATTAATGGTTCCAAATCAATCTTCTTATATCTTGACTCGTCCTGGTTTGATTAGAATCTTGAAAAACTTGCAATATGTCTAAACATGCTAAGATGGGATCACTAGATTAGAAAGTGGTATAAGTTCTTAATCATAACTCCTATAAGATTTATTCAACTTCGTGGTGATTCTCCACTAATTAATGGTTCCAAATCAAGCTTTTTACATCTTGATTCATCCTGGTTCGATAAGAATCTTGAAGAACTTGACATATATCCAAACATGCTTAGCAGGGACAAGGAGGGATATCTTGAGTAGAAAGTGGAATAACTTCTTCAACATAACTGCTATGAGATTCATTCAACTTCATGGTGATTCTCCACTGATTAATAGTTCCAAATCAATCTTCTTACATCTTGACTCACCCTGGTTTGATTATAATCTTGAATAACTTGCCATATGTCCAAACAAGCTAAGATGGTATAACCTAATTAGAAAGTGGAATAACTTCTTCCACATATTCCTATGAGATTTATTCAACTTTATGGTGATTCTTCACTAACTAATGGTTTCAAATCAAGGTTTTTACATCTTTATTCATCAGGGTTTGGGTAGAATCTTGATGAACTTAACATATGTCCAAACAAGATAAGCAGAGATATCATGCTTACAAAGTAGAATAACTTATTCAACATAACTCCTATGAGATTTATTCAACTTCGTCGTGACTCTCCACTGATTAATTATTCCAACTCAAGCTTCTTACATCTTGTTTCATCTTGGTTTTATTAGAATATTGAAGAACTTGACATATGCCCAAAGAGGCTAAGCAAGGATATCCTTATTAGAAAGTGGAATAAATTCCTCAACATAACTCATATGAGATTAATTAAACTTCATGGTGATTATCCACTGACTAATGGTTCCAAATCAATCTTCTTACATCATGACTCGTCTTGGTTTGATTAGAATCTTGCATAACTTGACATATGTCCAAACATGCTAAGATGTGAGCACCTGATTACAAAGTGGCAAAACTTCATCATAATTCATATGATATTTATTCAAGTTCATGGTGATTCCCCAAGGATTAATGGTTCCAAATAAAGCTTCTTACATCTTGATTCATTTTTGTTTAATTAGAATCTTGAAGAACTTGACATATGTCCAACAAGCTAAGATGGGATAACCTTATTAGAAAGTATAATAACTTCTTTAACATATTCCTATGAGATTTGTTCAGCTTCATGGTGATTCTCCACTGAATAATGGTTCTAAATCAAGCTTCTTACATCTTGATTGATCCTGGTTCGACAAGAATCTTAAGGAACTTGACATATGTGCAAACAGGCTAAGTAGGATATCCTGATTAGAAATTGGAATAACTTCTTCAACATAACTCCTATGAGATTTATTCAACTTCATTGTGACTCTCCACTGATTAATGGTTCCAAATCAATTTTATTACATCTTGACTAATCCTGGTTTGATTAGAATCTTGAATAAGTTGCCATATGCCCAACAAGCTTAGATGGGATAAACTTATTAGAGAGTAGAATAACTTCTTCAACATATTCCTATGATATTTATTCAACTTCATGGTGAATCTCCACTGATTATTGGTTTCAAATCAAGCTTCTTACATCATGATTCACTTTAGTTTGATTTGAATTCTGTATAACTCGCAATATGTCCAACCAGGCTAAGATGGGACCACCTGATTAGAAAGTGGGATGACTTCTTGAACATAACTCAAATGAGATTTATTCAACATCATGGTGATTCTCCACCGATTAATTGTTCCAAATCAAGCTTCTTACATCTTGATTCATCCTGGTTTGATTAGAATCTTGAAAAACTTGTCATATGTCCAACAATCTCAAATGGGAAAACCTTATTAGAAAGTAGAATAACTTCTTCAACATATTCCTATGAGATTTATTCAACTTCATGGTGATTCTCAACTGATTAATTTTTCAAATCAAGCTTCTTACATCTTGATTCATTCTAGTTTGATTAGAATTTTGAATACCTAGCAATATGTCCAAACAGGCGAAGATGGGACCACCTGATTACATAGTGGGATAATTTCTTAAACATAACTCCTATGAGATTTATTCAAATTCACGGTGATTCTCCACTGATTAACATATCCAAATCAATTTTATTACATTTTGACTCGTCATGGTTTAACTAGAATCTTGAATAACTTGCCATATGTCCACACATGCTAAGATGGGATCACCTGTTTAGAAAGTGGCATAACTTCTTCATCATAACTCCTATGAGATTTATTCAACTTCATGGTAATTCTCCACTAATTAATGGTTTCAAATAAAGCTTCTTACATCTTGATTCATCTTGGTGCGATTAGAATCTTGAAGAATTTGACATATGATGAAACATGCTAAGCTATGACATCCTGATTAGAAAGTGGAATAACTTCTTCAACATAACTCCCATGAGATATTTTCAACTCCATCTTGATTCATTCTGGTTTTATTAGAATCTAGAAGAATTTGACATTTATCCGAACATGCTAAGTTGGGTTATCATGATTAGAAAGTGGAATAACTTATTCAACATAACTTCTATGAGATTTATTCAACTTCATGGTGATTCTCCAATGATCAATGGTTCCAAATCAATCTTATAATATCTTGACATGTCCTGCTTTTATTAGAATCTTCAAAAATTTGCAATATGTCCAAACATGCTAATATGGGATCACTTGAGTAGAAAATAGGATTAATTCTTCATTATAACTCATATGAGATTTATTCAACTTCATAGTGACTTTGCAATGATTAATGGTTCCAAATAAAGTTTCTTACATCTTGATTCATCATGGTTTGTTTAAGAAGTGGGATAACTTCTTCATCACAACTCCTATGAGATTTATTCAACTTCTTGGTGAGTCTCCATTGATTAATTGTTCCAAATCAAGCTTCTTACATCTTTTTCATCCTGGTATGATTAGAATCTTGAAGAACTTGACATATGTCCAAACAGGCTAAGCAAAGATATCGTGATTAGAAAGTCGAATAACTTCTTTAACATAAATCCTATGAGATTTATTCAACTTTGTGGTTATTCTCCAATGATTAGTGGATCTAAAGAAAGATTTATACATCTTGACTAATCCTGGTTTGGTTATAATCTTGAAGAACTTGACATATGTCCAAACAATCTAAGTAGAGATCTCATTATTAGAAAGTAGAATAAGTTCTTCAACATAACTCCTATGAGATTTTTCAAACTTCATGGTGATTCTCCACTGATTAATGGTTCCAAATCAACCTTCTTACTTCTTGACTCGTCCTTGTTATAAGTTTTAAAGTAATATGAGTTATAGAAGAGAGATTAGACAAGATTGAAAGAGATTAAGAGACTAAGAAAAGAAATAAAGAACCATTGAGATTGAATAAGGCTTAAGACTCTCAAGAACTTTATTTTATTAATGAGTAATGAGGTTGCAATATATAGGCAAGTGATACAAGGGCTTTTGAAACCAAGGAGGAGAGCAAAGCATGTGTAGTCGACACAAGCTGGAGCGTTACTTTCAAATGAACCAATGGGAGGCTTCACACGAGTTTGGCGTGTTTGCTTTTATGCCAAGATACTGACAACACCCATGAGAGCCTGTCAGACGAGCCATCCTGTGCTTCTCTAACGTTCGGATCCTTAGAAGTAAGACAAGCTGAGTTACCCTCTCATATTAAGTTACACGGGTAACTTTATCTTCACTTAGTCGAGTCTTCTTATACAGACGATGGTACAGACCACATGTCCGTACCATTTTCCCTATTTTTGCACATTGCCAAAATCTCTTCTAAGGTCGAGTCTGATCCATCTTGAGTTGCCCCTAATCCGTACCATCCGTACATTTCCTTACCATCCGTACGTATGCCCTACTTTTTCACTTCCATCTCCTTCCTTCCTTCTTATATCAACCCTTCATTTCTTTACTTGCTTCTTCATGTAACTCATCACAACTCGACACTCCCCCTCAAGCTTGACCATGAGAACCGGTCAAGCTTGGATTTCATGAGATCTCCCTCATTAAAAAACTGACCAAGGAAAAATCAATGGGATAAAACCTTGAGGAGCGAATAAGAGTAAAGATCCCATGACAAGGGGATCAACTCCTTTTGCCTAGATCAATGTGTTTGGTTCTCTCATGAAACACTGAGTTGGAGGCAATGTGGATGGCTTCTTGATTAACACAATGCATAATCATTGGTGTGGACTGCTCAATACCCAAATGCTTCAGTATTCCTTTGATCCAAATCATCTCGTTTGTGAGTTTCAGCATTGCCTTATACTCAGCTTCTGCACTGGGACAAGACACCACATTTTGCTTCTTGCTCTTCCAAGTGACAAGGTTCCCAACAATGAATGCACAATAGCCATCGGTGGATTTTATATATGTTCTATCTCCTGTCCAATCAGCATCACAGTACCAACCACTTCAGTGCTTCCATTGCATCCCATCCAGACTCCTTGATTAGGTGACCCATTCCGACACATCAATATCCTCTCCACCATGTGCCAATGGTGCTCCTTTGGAACTTGCATATGCTGGCTCACCTGGTTCACAGCAAAGCAAAGATCAGGTCGTGTAATGGTTAGGTAGATTAACTTACCAACAAGTGTAATGGTTAGGTGGGTTATCTCCTTTGGAACTTGCATATGCTGGCTCACCTGGTTCACAGCAAAGCAAAGATCATGTCATGTAATGGTTAGGTAGATTAACTTACCAACAAGTTGTATATATAGCTTGGAATTATGATATGGCTTGATATCTTCAATCTCCCCCTCACGTGGAACCTTATACCCATCTTCCATAGGCTTCTTGGATGTTTTCCCTCCAAGTGCACTTGCATCTTTCAAAAGATCAAGTTTATATTTCCTTTGAGAAATGAATAAGCCTTCCTTGGACCTATACAACTCAATCCCAAGGAAGTATTTTATTTCTCCCAAGTCTTTGATTTCAAACACATATTTGAGAAACTCCTTGGTTGATTGAATACCAAGCTTGTCACTTCTTGTGATATAATATAATCCACATAAACAAGAAGGACTACAATACATGAAGGTCTTGTAAGTGTAAAGAGAGTGTAATCAAGCTCGGATTTCCTGAAACCTCTCCCATTCAAGGTTGTACTCAACTTGTTGTACCAAACCCTTGGTGATTGCTTGAGACCATAGATAGCCTTCTTCAATCTCAAAACATTTCATTTCTTCACCAATGCCTCAAGACCAGGTGGAGGATCCATATAGACATCATCTTCAAGCTCTCCTTGCAAGAATGCATTCTTCACATCCATTTGCCAAAGCCCCCACTCAAGGTTTACAGCCAATAATAAGACAACCCTAGTTGTGTGAAGCTTGGCCACTAGTGCAAAGGTATCAATGTAGTCTTCACCATAGGTTTGAGTAAATGTTCTCGCAACCAATCTGGTTTTGCGTCTATAATCTTCCCATTTGCAAGATATTTAATAGTAAATATCCATCTACTGGACAGTGCCTTCTTCCCTTTTGGTAATTCACTCTCATTCCAAGTGTCATTCTTGATCACGCCATTGGCTACGTCTCCTACAGATTCTCTCCAAGCTTTGTCATAAGTTCTTGGAACCTGACTCTCAACCAAGCTAACCATGGAGGCACAATGCTCCTCTGGATATTGCGCAAATGAAAAAACCGCCTGTGTAGGATGCTCCACTACGTGGGAATTATAGTATACTCTGGTATTCACCCAATTAGATGGGTCTTTTCTGATCCTAGTGCTCCTTCCCAATGGTTGCACAACCTCGGCTGGTTCTTCATTTCTACTCAACTCATGAGTTTCTAAACTTCCCTCATTTTGATGACTTGAATCATTTCCTCCTTGTTCATGTGCTATCCCACCTTGATCATGAGAACCTGATCCCTCTTCATCCTGATCACCCGAGACTCCTCCTTCTTGGTTTGATTCCTCAGGTTCACTTCCCCTCATGTTCAAGGTGGGGAGATTGACTTTGATCATTAGGTACATTAGTCTCTCCTGGTTGTCGCCCAACAGTATTTGGATTTCTAAGATGATCCGCAATGTCGCTGCCTTCTCAGATGTAAGATCATTCAGGTCTTCTTGATCCTTTGCAGCAGAGTACACTCTTGTCTCAACAAACTGAACATCCCTAGATACTAGTACCCTCTTATTTGTAGGATCATAACACTTGTACCCCTTTTGAGTAGATGAGTACCCAATAAACATTCCCTTTGTACTTTTGGGTTCCAACTTGTTTCTTAATTCTCCAGGGACAAGAACATAACAAAGGCACCCAAAAAACCTCAAGTAGTCCAGGGAAGGATTGTACTTGTTAAGAACCTCGAATGGTGCTAGATCCTTCAGAACTTTGTTTTGTGTTTTATTAATCAAGTAGCATGATGTGACAACAACATCACTCCAAAACTTCTTTGGAACACTAGTTTGAAACATCATTGAGCAAGCCACTTCCATAAGGTGCTTATTCTTCCTCTCAGCCACACCATTCTGTTTAGGCGTGAAGGGGCAACTGGTTTGGTGGAGAATCCCATGTTGAGCTAAGTGTTGCTTGAAAGCTTGACTTGTGTATTCACATCCATTATCTGATCAAAAAACTTTAAGCTTGGCATGATAATAGTTAGTCACATAGGAATGAAAGTTTTTAAATGCATCAAACATCCTATCTTTTGATGGTATTACAGTTAACCAAGTGTATTTGAAGTTTTCATCAATGAATGTTACAAAATACTTATGATTCTCTCTAGACAAGCAAGGTGCAGTCCATACATGAGAATGAATTAAATCAAAACAGTTTTCATAAGCAGTATATGAATTTTGGAACACAATTTTACAATGCTTGCCTAAAATGCAAGGTTCACACTCATTATTCTCAAAAACAACACCTGGTAACATCAAGTTCAAAGCTCTAACATAAGGATGTCCTAATCTAGCATGCCACAAAGTATTTTTATTCAAAGCAGACATAAAAGTAAATGAGCAACAATAACTAGGAATAGGAGCTAGATCTTCAAGTAGGTATATGTCTCCTTTGGTAACTCCTTTCCCAATTATTTGAACTCTCAATATCCTGAAACTTCACATCAGTTAAGGGTAAATATAACATTGCAATGCAAATCAGTGGTGCATTTCTTGGCATATACTAAGTTTGATGTGAATTCAGAAATATAAAAGGCTCTAGTCTCTTTGTCAAACAGTTTTAAATTGCATATTCCCATAATTGGGATTTTATCTCCATTAGCAATCATAATATGACCATTAGCAGGCACAATATCTTTAATGAGATGAGTATCACTTATCATATGATGAAATGCACATAATCTATTATCAAAGGCTTATACATGTTACTAGCAATATGACATAAGATATTAGGATGTTTGTATATACTTGATGAATGATCAATCATAGTAATACTGGAAGTCTTGTAATCATTAACCAAGTTTTCTAATCTATCTGTTATCCTAGCAGTCCTAGACATATCTACTAATCTTTTTGCCTTACTAGCAACCATAGATGCACCATAAGAATACCCATAAGTGTTACCATTATCTTTAAGCATCTTGATGAGTGCATCAATGTCAGATCGCCTGATGAATTCATGATCAGTGCCTCGGTTTCCTAGATTACCCGTGTAAGCCACAAGTGGCTTGCCATCTCCAGTCTCACGCACCTCTCCTTCATTGTCTCTGCTTGATGTACCAGCCCCATTTGACCGTTAAGACATGTGATCTCTAGTTTCCATGTCCTTCATGAACTTGCTCGACTTCAAATGAGGATGAAGGATCCAGCACTGACTCTTCTTATTCCCATGCTTCTTGCAATGGTCATAGTGTTCCCATTGAACCTCCTATCTTCATACTTGCCATGAGCTTCTTTGTTAGCTTGTCGAACTTCAGGTTGGTCAGTATGAGATGCTTTATTAGCCAATGTGAGCTCTCCCTTACTTCCAAACAACACAACATAACCTTGTTCCTTCTGAATCTGCGCACACACGTCTTCAAGGGATGGAAGCTTCTCAGCTCTCAACATGTGTTTGAGGAGGCTGTTGTAGGCATGATTCAGTGTAAGGAAGAGTCCAAAGACCTTGTCTTGATCACGCCTCTCATTCAGCTCATCCACATAAGTTGTGCTCGGCCTTAGCATATCCAGCTCTAACCATAAAGCCCTAGACCTCCCTAGGTGCTTAGTGAACTCCATATCTTCTTGAGCTAAGCTATTGATTAATCACTTGACCACAAATACTCTACTCAGGTTGGATGTATTACCATACTTGTTATATTTTTCTTTCTCATAATAGCTATAAGCTTCGAAGATTTAAGGCTCAAGCGACCCTTGTAAGACAGACATCACAAGCAAGTCTTCTTGCTCCTATTTCTCTTCATTACTTGTGACCACCACTGTGTCACCTTCTTGAGTAATGAGCCTTGGAGCTTCTCCTGAAGTTATATGGCTCCACAGACCCTTACTGCCCACAGCAGTCTTCACCCAAGAGACCACAACAAATAGTTACCTCCTTTGAGAGTAACTAGAATCCTTAAGTTGTTTCCTTCCATCTTGAATAGCTTGACTTGAAAAACTTGCTAAAGATGAGACCTTGAACCTTAACACTCAACGAAACCCAAAGACTTGATCTTGACTTTGAATCTTCAAATATTCTTCACGGAAATGATCTTCACACTTCATAGACTCAAGCTTCAACCTTGATCTCCAAAGAACACCTTCCAAGCTATCACCTTGGATCTTCAAACACTAGATCTTGAATCCTTTAAGAACTGATCTTGAACTCAGATTGTTGCCAACCTGGCTCTGATACCATATAAGTTTTAGAGTAATCTGAGTTATAGAAGAGAGTTTAGAGAAGATAGAAAGAGATTAATAGACTAAGAAAAGACTAAATGACTAATAAGGAACCATTGAGATTGAAAAAGGGTTAAGACTCTGAAGAACAGTATGTTTATTTATGAGTAATAAAGTTACAATATATAGGCAAGTGGTACAAGGTCTTTCAAAACCAAGGAGGAGAGCAAAGCATGTGTAGTCAACAGAGCTGGAGCGTTTCTTTCAAATGGACCAATGGGAAGCTCAACACGAATCTGGCATCTTTCATTTGATGCCAAGATGCTGACAGCCTGTCCGACGTGCCATCCTCTCCTTCTCTAACATTCGGATCCTTAGAAGTAAGACAACCCAAGTTAGCCTATCATCTTAAGTTACCCGGGTAACTTTATCTTCACTTGGTTGAGTCTTCTTGTACGAACGATGGTACGGACCACCTGTCCGTACCACTTACCCTATTTTTGCACATCGCCCAAATCTCTTCTAAGGACGAGTCTGATACATCTTGAGTTTCCCCTAATCCCTACCGTCCGTTCGGATGCCCTGTTTTTGCACTTCCATCTCATTGCTTCCTTTTTATGTCAACCCTTCATTTCTTTACTTGCGTCTTCATGTAACTCATCACAACTCAATACTGGTTTGATTAGAATCTTGAATAACTTGACATATGTACAAACATGCTAAGATGTGATCTTCTAATTAGAAAGTGGGATCACTTCTTCCAAACAGGCTAAGCTAGGATCTCTTGATTAAAAAGGGGGATATCCTGATTAAAAACATGCTTATGAGATTTATTCAACTTCATGGTGATTCTCCATTGATAATGGGTTCCAAATCACGCTTCTTATTACATCATGATTCATCTTAGTTTAACTAGAATCTTGAACAACTTGCCATATGTCCAAACAGGCTAAACAATGATCACCTGTTAGAAACTGGGATAACTTCTTTATCATAACTCCTATGACATTTATTCAATTTCATGGTGATTCACCACTAATTAATGGTTCCAAATAAATCTTCTGACATCTGGATTCAACCTGGTTTGATTAGAATTTTGAAGAACTTGACATATGCTGAAACATGCTAAGCTAGGATATCCTAATTAGAAAGTAGAATAACTTCTTCAACATAACTCCTATGAGATTTATTTAACTTCATGGAGATTTTCCACTGACTAATTGTTCCAAATCAATCTTCTTACATATTGATTCATCCTAGTTTAATTAGAATCTTCAATAACTTGCCATATATCCAAGCAGGCTAAGATGGGATCACATGATTAGAAAGCAGGGTAACTTCTTCATCATAACTCCTATGAGAATTATTCAACTTCATAGTGATTCCCCACTGATTTATGGTTTCAAATAAAGTTCCATACATCTTCATTCATCCTGGTTTGCTTAGAATCTTGAAGAACTTAACATATGTCCAAACATGCTAAGCAGGGATAACCTGGTTCGAAAATGAAATAACTTATTCAATATAAATCTTATGAGATATATTCAACTTCATGTTGATTTTCCACTTATTATTTGATACAAATCAAGCTTCTTACATTTTGATTCATACTGGTTTTATTAGAATCTTAAATAACTTGACATATGTCCAAACAAACTAAGACGAGATATCCTGATTAGAAAGTAGAATAACTTCTTCAACATAACTCCTAGGAGATTTATTCAACTTCTTGGTGATTCTCCACTAATTAATGATTCCAAATCAATCTTCTTACATCTTGATTCATCCTGGTTTGATTAGAATCTTGAAGAACTTGACATATGTTGAAACATGCTAAGCTAGGATATCTTGATTAGAAAGTGGAATAACTTCTTCAACATAACTCCTATAAGATTTCTTCAACTTCATGGTGATTTTCCACTGATTAATGGTTCCAAATAAATCTTCTTACATCTTGGTTCATCCTGGTTTGATTAGAACCTTGGAGAACTTGACATATTTTGAAACATGCTAAGCTAGGATATTCTGATTAAAAAAGTGGAATAACCTATTCCACATAACTCCTATGAGATTTTTTTCAAATTTATGGTGATTTTCCACTGATTAATAGTTTCAAATAATTCTTCTTACATCTTGATTCATCCTGGTTTAATTAGAATCTTGAATAACTTGTCATATATCCAAACATGCTAAGATAAGATCACATGATTAGAAAGAGGATAACTTCTTCATCATAACTCCTATGAGATTTATTCAACTTCTTAGTGATTCCCCACTTGACATATGTCCAAACAGGCTAAGCAGGGATATCCTGATTAGAATGTTGAATAAATTCTTAAACATAAATCATATGAGATTTATTCATCATAACTCCTATGAGATTTATTCAACTTCTTAGTGATTCCCCACTTGACATATGTTCAAACAGGCTAAGCAGGGATATCCTGATTAGAATGTTGAATAACTTCTTAAACATAAATCATATAAGATTTATTCAACTTCATGGTGGTTCTCCACTAATAAATGGATCTAAATTAAACTTCTTACATCTTGATTCGTCCTTGATTTGAATCTTGAAGAACTTGACATATGTCCAAACATGCTAAGCAAGGATATTGTGATTAAAAAGTGGAATAACTTCTTCAACATAACTCTTGTGAGATTTATTCAACTTCATGGTGATTTTCCACTGACTAATGGTTCCAAATCAATCTTCTCTCATTTTGACTCCTCCTGGTTTGTTTAGAATATTGAATAACTTCACATATGTCCAAACAAACTCAGATGGGATAACCTGATTAGAAAGTAGGATAACTTCTTCATCATAACTCCTATTAGATTTATTCAATTTCAAGGGGATTCTCCACTGATTAATGGTTCCAAATAAAGCTTCCTACATCATGATTCATTCTTGTTTGATTAGAATCTTAAAGAACTTGACATATGTCCAAACATGTTAAGGTGGATATCCTGATTAGAAAGTGGTGAAACTTTTTCAACATATTCATGTGAGATTTATTCAACTTTATGTTGATTCTCTGTTAATTAATGGTTCTAAATCAATCATCTTACATCTTGATTCATCCTTTTTGATTAGAATCTTGAAGAACCCGACATATGTTGAAAAATGCTAAGCTAGGATATATTGATTTGAAAATGGAATAACTTCTTCAACATAACTCCTATGAGATTTTTAAACTTCATGGTGGTTTTCCACTTATTAATTGTTCCAAATCAATATTCTTTCATTTTAACTCATCCTGGGTTGTTTTAGAATCTTGAATAACTTGTCATATGTCCAAACAAACTCAGATGGGATAAACTAATCAGAAAGAGGGATAACTTCTTCATCATAACTCCTATCAGATTTATTCAAATTCATGTTGATTCTCCACTAATTAATAGTTCCAAATCAAGCTTCTTACATCTTGATTCATCCTAGTTTGATATGAATTTTGAAGAACGTGACATATGTCCAAACATGCTAAGCAAGTATATCTTAATTAGAAAGCAGGATAACTTCTTCATCATAACTCATATGAGATTTATTCATTTTCATGGTGATTCTCCACTGATTAATTGTTCCAAATCAATCTTCTTACATCTTGATTCATCCTGGTTTGATTATAATCTTGAATAACTTTCCATATATCCAAACATGCTATGATGGGATCACATGATTAAAAAGTATGATAACTTTTTCATCATAACTCTTATGAGATTTATTCAACTTCATAGTTATTCCTCACTGATTAATGGTTCCAAATAAAGATTCATACATCTTGATTCATCCTGGGTTGATTAGAATCTTGAAGAACCTTACATATGTCCAAATAGGCTCAACATGGATATCCTGATTAGAAAGTTGAATAACTTCTTGAACATAAATCATATGTGATTTATTCAACTTTATGGTGATGGTCCACTGATTAATGGATCAAAATCAACCTTCTTACATCTTGATTCATCCTGGTTTGATTAGAGGCTTTAATAACTTGCCATATATCCAAACATGCAAAGATGAGATCACATGATTAAAAAGTAGGATAACTTCTTCATCACAACTCCTATGAGATTTATTCAACTTCACAGTGATTACCCACTGATTAATTCTTCCAAATAAAGCTTCATACATCTTGATTTATCCTGGTTTGATTAGAATCTTGAAAACCCTTACATATGTCCAAACATGCTACGCATGGATATCCTGATTAGAAAGTGGAATATCTTCTTCAACATAAATCCTATGAGATTTATTCAACTTCATGGTGATTCTCCACTGATTAATGGAACCAAATAAACCTTCTTACATCTTGATTCATCCTGGTTTGATTAGAATCTTGAAGAACTTGACTTATGTTGAAACATGCTAAGCTAGGATATCTTGATTAGAAAGTGGAATAACTTTTTCAACATAACTCCTATAAGATTTTTTCAACTTCATGGTGGTTTTCCACTGATTAATGGTTCCAAATCAATCTTCTTACATCTTGATTCATCCTGGTTTGATTAGAATGTTGAATAACTTGCCATATATCCAAGCAGGCTAAGATGGGATAACATGATTAGAAAGGAGAATAACTTCTTCATCATAACTCCTATGAGATTTGTTCAGTTTCATGGTGATTCTCCACTAATTAATGGTTCCAAATAAATCTTCTTACATCTTGATTCACCCTGGTTTGATTAGAACCTTGGAGAACTTGACATATTTTGAAACATGCTAAGCTAGGATATTCTGATTAGAAAGTGGAATAACCTATTCAACATAACTCCTATGAGATTTTTTCAAATTTATGGTGATTTTCCACTGATTAATAGTTTTAAATCAATCTTCTTACATCTTGATTCATCCTGGTTTAATTAGAATCTTGAATAATTTGTCATATATCCAAACATGCTAAGATGAGATCACATGATTAGAAAGAGGATAACTTCTTCATCATAACTCCTATGAGATTTATTCAACTTCTTAGTGATTCCCCACTTGACATATGTCCAAACAGGCTAAGCAGGGATATCCTGATTAGAATGTTGAATAAATTCTTAAACATAAATCATATGAGATTTATTCATCATAACTCCTATGAGATTTATTCAACTTCTTAGTGATTCCCCACTTGACATATGTCCAAACAGGCTAAGCAGGGATATCCTGATTAGAATGTTGAATAACTTCTTAAACATAAATCATATAAGATTTATTCAACTTCATGGTGATTCTCCACTAATAAATGGATCCAAATTAAACTTCTTACATCTTGATTCATCCTTGATTTGAATCTTGAAGAACTTGACATATGTCCAAACATGCTAAGCAAGGATATTATGATTAAAAAGTGGAATAACTTCTTCAACATAACTCTTGTGAGATTTATTCAACTTCATGGTGGTTTTCCACTTATTAATTGTTCCAAATCAATCTTCTTTCATTTTAACTCGTCCTGGTTTGTTTAGAATCTTGAATAACTTGTCATATGTCCAAACAAACTCAGATGGGATAAACTAATCAGAAAGAGGGATAACTTCTTTATCATAACTCCTATCAGATTTATTCAAATTCATGTTGATTCTCCACTAATTAATAGTTCCAAATCAAGCTTCTTACATCTTGACTCATCCTAGTTTGATATGAATTTTGAAGAACGTGACATATGTCCAAACATGCTAAGCAAGTATATCTTAATTAGAAAGCGGGATAACTTCTTCATCATAACTCATATGAGATTTATTAATTTTCATGGTGATTCTCCACTGATTAATTGTTCCAAATCAATCATCTTACATCTTGATTCATCCTTTTTGATTAGAATCTTGAAGAACCTGACATATGTTGAAAAATGCTAAGCTAGGATATATTGATTAGAAAGTGGAATAACTTCTTCAACATAACTCCTATGAGATTTTTTAAACTTCATGGTGGTTTTCCACTTATTAATTGTTCCAAATCAATATTCTTTCATTTTAACTCATCCTGGGTTGTTTTAGAATCTTGAATAACTTGTCATATGTCCAAACAAACTCAGATGGGATAACTTCTTCATCATAACTCCTATCAGATTTATTCAAATTCATGTTGATTCTCCACTAATTAATAGTTCCAAATCAAGCTTCTTACATCTTGATTCATCCTAGTTTGATATGAATTTTGAAGAACGTGACATATGTCCAAACATGCTAAGCAGGTATATCTTAATTAGAAAGCGGGATAACTTCTTCATCATAACTCATATGAGATTTATTCATTTTCATGGTGATTCTCCACTGATTAATTGTTCCAAATCAATCTTCTTACATCTTGATTCATCCTGGTTTGATTATAATCTTGAATAACTTTCCATATATCCAAACATGCTATGATGGGATCACAAGATTAAAAAGTATGATAACTTTTTCATCATAACTCTTATGAGATTTATTCAACTTCATAGTTATTCCTCACAGATTAATGGTTCCAAATAAAGATTCATACATCTTGATTCATCCTGGGTTGATTAGAATCTTGAAGAACCTTACATATGTCCAAATAGGCTCAGCATGGATATCCTGATTAGAAAGTGGAATAACTTCTTGAACATAAATCATATGTGATTTATTCAACTTTATGGTGATGTTCCACTGATTAATGGATCAAAATCAACCTTCTTACATCTTGATTCATCCTGGTTTGATTAGAGGCTTTAATAACTTGCCATATATCCAAACATGCAAAGATGAGATCACATGATTAAAAAGTAGGATAACTTCTTCATCACAACTCCTATGAGATTTATTCAACTTCACAGTGATTACCCACTGATTAATTCTTCCAAATAAAGCTTCATACATCTTGATTTATCCTGGTTTGATTAGAATCTTGAAAACCCTTACATATGTCCAAACATGCTACGCATGGATATCATGATTAGAAAGTGGAATATCTTCTTCAACATAAATCCTATGAGATTTATTCAACTTCATGGTGATTCTCCACTGATTAATGGAACCAAATAAACCTTCTTACATCTTGATTCATCCTGGTTTGATTAGAATCTTGAAGAACTTGACATATGTTGAAACATGCTAAGCTAGGATATCTTGATTAGAAAGTGGAATAACTTTTTCAACGTAACTCCTATAAGATTTTTTCAACTTCATGGTGATTTTCCACTGATTAATGGTTCCAAAATCAATCTTCTTACACCTTGATTCATCCTGGTTTGATTAGAATGTTGAATAACTTGCCATATATCCAAGCAGGCTAAGATGGGATAACATGATTAGAAAGGAGAATAACTTCTTCATCATAACTCCTATGAGATTTATTCAGTTTCATGGTGATTCTCCACTAATGGTTCCAAATCAATCTTCTTACATCTTTATTCACCCTGGTTTGATTAGAACCTTGAAGAACTTGACATATTTTGAAACATGCTAAGGTAGGATATTCTGATTAGAAAGTGGAATAACCTATTCAACATAACTCCTATGAGATTTTTTCAAATTTAAGGTTATTTTCCACTGATTAATAGTTTCAAATCAATCTTCTTACATCTTGATTCATCCTGGTTTAATTAGAATCTTGAATAACTTGTCATATATCCAAACATGCTAATATGAGATCACATGATTAGAAAGAGGATAACTTCTTCATCATAACTCCTATGAGATTTATTCAACTTCTTAGATTCCCCACTTGACATATGTACAAACAGGCTAAGCATGGATATCCTGATTAGAATGTTGAATAACTTCTTAAACATAAATCATATGTGATTTATTCAACTTCATGGTGATTCTCCACTAATAAATGGATCCAAATTAAACTTCTTACATCTTGATTCATCCTTGAGTTGAATCTTGAAGAACTTGACATATGTCCAAACATGCTAAGCAAGGATATTGTGATTAAAAAGTGGAATAACTTCTTCAACATAACTCTTGTGAGATTTATTAAACTTCATGGTGATTTTCCACTGATTAATGGTTCCAAATCAATCTTCTTTCATTTTGGCTCATCCTGGTTTGTTTAGAATATTGAATAACTTCACATATGTCCAAACAAACTCAGATGGGATAACCTGATTAGAAAGTGAGATAACTTCTTCATCATAACTCCTATTAGATTTATTCAATTTCATGGGGATTCTCCACTGATTAATGGTTCCAAATAAAGCTTCCTACATCATGATTCATTCTTGTTTGATTAGAATCTTAAAGAACTTGACATATGTCCAAACATGTTAAGCTGGATATCCTGATTAGAAAGTAGTGAAACTTTTTCAACATATTCATGTGAGATTTATTCAACTTCATGTTGATTCTCCGTTAATTAATGGTTCCAAATCAATCATCTTACATCTTGATTCATCCTTGTTTGATTAGAATCTTGAAGAACTTGACATATGTTGAAAAATGCTAAGCTATGATATCTTGATTAGAAAGTGGAATAACTTCTTCAACATAACTCCTATGAGATTTTTTAAACTTCATGGTGGTTTTCCACTTATTAATTGTTCCAAATCAATCTTCTTTCATTTTAACTCATCCTTGTTTGTTTAGAATCTTGAATGACTTGTCATATATCCAAACAAACTCAGATGGGATAACCTAATCAGAAAGAGGGATAACTTCTTCATCATAACTCCTATCAAATTTATTCAAATTCATGCTGATTCTACACTGATTAATAGTTCCAAATCAAGCTTCTTACATCTTGATTCCTCCTAGTTTGATATGAATTTTTAAGAACTTGACATATGTCCAAACATGCTAAGCATGTATATCTTAATTAGAAAGCGGGATAACTTCTTCATCATAACTCATATGAGATTTATTCATTTTCATGGTGATTCTCCACTGATTAATGGTTCCAAATCAATCTTCTTACATCTTGATTCATCCTGGTTTGATTATAATCTTGAATAACTTTCCATATATCCAAACATGCTATGATGGGATCACATGATTAAAAAGTATGATAACTTTTTCATCATAACTCTTATGAGATTTATTCAACTTCATAGTTATTCCTCACTGATTAATGGTTCCAAATAAATATTCATACATCTTGATTCATCCTGGGTTGATTAGAATCTTAAATAACCTTACATATGTCCAAATAGGCTAAGCATGGATATCCTGATTAGAAAGTGGAATAACTTTTTGAACATAAATCATATGGATTTATTCAACTTCATGGTGATGGTCTACTGATTAATGGATCAAAATCAGTCTTCTTACATCTTGATTCATCCTGGTTTGATTAGAGGCTTTAATAACTTGCCATATATCCAAACATGCAAAGATGATATCACATGATTAAAAAAGTAGGATAACTTCTTCATCACAACTCCTATGAGATTTATTCAACTTCATAGTGATTACCCACTGATCAATTCTTCCAAATAAAGCTTCATACATCTTGATTCATCCTGGTTTGATTAGAATCTTGAAAAACCTTACATATGTCCAAACATGCTACGCATGGTTATCCTGATTAGAAAGTGGAATATCTTCTTCAACATAAATCCTATGAGGTTTATTCAACTTCATGGTGATTCTCCAATGATTAATGGAACCAAATAAACCTTCTTACATCTTGATTCATCCTGGTTTGATTAGAATCTTGAAGAACATGACATATGTCCAAACATGCTAAGCAAGGATATCCTAATTAGAAAGTGGAATATCTTCTTCAACATAAATCATGTGAGATTTATTCAACTTTATGGTGATTCTTCACTGATTAGTGGTTCCAAATCAATCTTCTTACATCTTGACTCACCCTGCTTTGATTAGAATCTTGAATATCTTGCCATATGTCCAAAGAATCTAAGATGGAATAACTTGATTAGAAAGTGGGATACCTTCTTCATCATAACAGCCTGGATTTCAGAATAGAAGGATGGCGAGACTGAGGTTTTGTTTAGGACAGATCCAGTTCTAGGGATGGACTTGTATGGATGGCTTTGGATGGAAGGTGATGAGGGATGCGATTTTAGTACCTGATACAATGACATATTTTTATGAGTTTTCTTTATGAATCAAATGAAGAACAAAAAGTAAACTTAATGAAAATGTGATGAACTGAAACAGAAATGATTTGTATGGATTTTTAGATGCAAAAACTAATGATATGCGATTTGAAACAAGAACAAAAAAAAAGGGATAGAAAGATGGAGGATGAATCCTTTTTGCTGGACGTGTGTCTCTCTCAACAAGAACAGTGGATGGATGATGAAAAGAGGATGGAATCCGGCTTGTTGTACGTGGGTCTCTCTCAAGCAGAATCGTTGGATGGGATGGAGTGAGGAATCGTCACAAGTTTGGTGATAAAAACTTGATAAGATTCAAGGTTCTTTCTAGCAGGCTTCACACACAAAACTAGAGAGAGATTAGGGTTTCTTGCTGGAGAAACAGACTCATATATTTCATAAGCTAAGAAAAACAAGGCTGCTCATAGAGGGGATTAAATACCCTTGAAGCTGGTGCCCTTCTAGGGGTCTTGGAAGCAAAGCAACATGGACTCAACTTGGACACTAAACTCGACAAGGCCTAAACAAGATGGGCCGACTCTCTTGGACTCTAAGCAAAGGTAACAAGCCTTGGTTATTAGACTCAAAATTCAGAAATAAAAAGGCTGACAATTTGCCCATAAGTTTTATTAAAAATAAATAAAAATAACCTGAACCAACACAAACCAAAAACAATAAACCAATTAGAAATCATAATTGAAATCTTACATGCTTACCTTATATGGAATTGGTGGATTACTCAGAACCGGATTGAATTGGGGAGGAGTTTGAACCGAGATCACATATGGAGATGGTTAACCCGGGTTGGGTCTGGCCGGATAGATGGAATTGAATTTGACCGGCCTGATCTTGAACCTCTATTGTGCCGGTTTGATCTTGGATCTTCAATTGGATCATTTCTTCAATCAGCAATTGGTTTTGGCCGGTTTGTCCATCTTGATCTAAGATTTGTTGAACAGCTTTGGAGAAACCTTCTCTTATGGTCTTGGTTCCACTTCAGGTAGTCGGACCACGCCTAACTATGGGAACCTCTACTTGGATGGGCTCATCATTCCCTCCCCCTTGAAAAGGTTCTGGTCTCAGAACACCATCATCTGCAAGGAAAGGGGACATATCAAATACATTGAACACAAGTGAAATTTTAAGCTCACCTGGAAGCTCAATCTTGTAAGCATTGTCATTGATTTTCTCAAGGACCCGGAATGGGCCAGTCCCTCTTGGCGATAGTTTGGATTTTTTTTCTTTTAGAAACCTCTCAGGTCTCATGTGTAGCCAAACTAAGTCGCCTGGTTTGAACGACACCTCCTTTCTCTTCTGATCGAGCTTGGCCTTAACTTTGGCCGCCTTATCCTCCAATCTCTCCTTTACCTTCCGGTGCATGTTCTTAACAAACTCTGCCTTAGAAGCACCATCTCGGGTGCGGTACATGGGGTTGGGTAGTTCATAAAGGTCTAGTGGGGTCTCTGGTTGAAACCCATAAACAACTTCAAAAGGAGAAAGGTTAGTAGTAGAGCGCCTAGCATGGTTATAGGCAAACTCAATAAATGGTAAACAAGACAACCAGTTTCTTAAGTTCTTATCGACCGTAGCTCTCAACAATTGAGAGAGTGTACGGTTTACTAACTCGGTTTGGCCATCGTTCTGTGGGTGACAAGTGGTCGAGAACAGCAGTTTGGTGCCGATCTTACCCCATAGTGTTCTCCATAAATGGCTTAGAAATTTGGTGTCTCGGTCAGACACAATGGTTCTTGGCACACCATGTAGATGAACCACTTCTTTGAAGAACAGATCAACCACATGCGTAGCATCATTGGTCTTCTCACAAGCAATGAAGTGTGCCATCTTAGAGAACCTGTCCACCACTACAAAGATGGAATCCTTGTGGTTTATCATGGGCAAGCCCAGCACAAAGTCCATAGAAAGATCTATCCAAGGGTGGTTAGGAATTGGTAAGGGCATATGTAAACCATAAGGATGTGACCTGGATTTTGTCTTGAGACAGACGGTGCATTTGGCACATAGGTTCTCAGCGTCTCTCTTCATGTTTGGTCAAAAGAAATGATCGGTTAGGACACTTAAGGTTTTGTCACGACCAAAATATCCCATGAGGCCGCCTCCATGGGCCTCCCGAACCAACAACTCCATGGGCCTCCATGGTCCCCAAATAAAGGATACATTCTTCTTGATCACGGAATTCATAGAATCAGCAATAGTACTGAAGTGCTTAACAAACCATCGATAGAAGCTGGCCAGACCGTGAAAGCTGCGGACATGGCCGATTGTGGTTGGTGTGGGCCAATTCTGTATTGCCTTGATCTTTTCCTCATCAACCTTCAGACCCTGTGAACTAACAACAAAACCTAAAAAGACCAACTGATCTGTGCAAAACACGCATTTCTTAAGGTTAGCATAAAGTCCTTATTGCCTCAAATCTTTCAACACATATTCTTAGCATAAAGTCCTTGTACTGTCACATTAGGTCTTGAACTTCAAATGGTGCTTCTGGGGCTTCAAGACCTGCAAAACATCCTTCCTTAAAGACCATTAGTAGCACATGTGTTTCTTAACGAACTTGACATATGTCAAAACAGACTAAGCAGCGATATCCTGATTAGAAAGTGAAATAACTTCTTCAACATAACGCCTATGACATTTATTCAACTTTATGGTGGTTCTCCACTGATTAATGGTTCTAAATAAATCTTCTTACATCTTGACTCATCCTGGTTTGTTAACAATCTTGAATAACTTGCCATATGTCCAAACAAACTCATATGGGATAACCTGATTAGAAATAGGATAACTTCTTCATCATAACTCCTATGAGATTTATTCAACTTCATGGTGATTCTCCACTGAATAATGGTTCAAAATAAAGCTTCCTACAATTTGTTTCATCCTGGTTTGATTAGAATATGGAAGAACTTGACATATGTCCAAACAGGCAGGGATATCTGATTAAAAAGTGGAATAACTTCTTCAGCATAACTCCTATGAGATTTATTCAACTTCATAGTGATTCTCCACTGATTAATTGTTACAAACTAATCTTCTTACATCTTGATTCATCCTGGTTTGATTAGAATCTTGAATAACTTACCATATATCCAAAAAGGCTAAGATGGGATCACATGACTAGAAAGTAGGATAACTTCTTCATCATAACTTCTATGAGATTTAATCAACTTCATAGTAATTACCAACTGATTAATGGTTCCAAATCAACCTTCATACATCTTGATTCATCCTGGTTTGATTAGAATCTTGAAGAACCTTACATATATTTAAACATGCTAACCAAGGATATCCTAATTAGAAATTGGAATAACTTCTTCAACATAAATCCTATGAGATTTATTCAACTTCATGGTGATTCTACACTGATTAGTAGTTCCAAATAAATCTTCTTACATCTTGAGTTATCATGCTTTGATTAGAATCTTGAATAACTTGTCATATGTCCAAAGAAACTAAGATGGGATAACTTGATTAGAAAGTGGGATACCTTTTTCATGAGATTTATTTAACTTCTTGGTGATTCTCCACTTATTAATGGTTTCAAAATCAACCTTCTTACATCTTGGTTCATCCTGGTTTGATTAGAATCTTGAAGAACTTGATATATGTTGAAACATGCTAAGCTAGGATATCCTTATTAAAAAGTTGAATAACTTCTTCAACATAACTCCTATGAGATTTATTCAACTTCATGGTTTGATTAGAATCATGAAGAACTTGACATATGTCCAAACATACTAAGCAAGGATATCCTAATTAGAAATTGGAATAACTTCTTCAACATAAATCCAGAGAGATTTATTCAACTTCATGGTGATTCTCCACTGATTAGTGGTTCCAAATAATTCTTCTTACATCTTGACTTATCTTGCTTTGATTAGAATCTTGAATAACTTGTCATATGTCCAAACAGGCTAAGCAAGGATATCCTGATTAGAATGTTGAATAACTTCTTCATCATAACTCCTATGAGATTTATTCAACTTCATAGTGATTACCACTGATTAATGGTTCCAAATAAAGCTTTATACATCTTGATTTATCCTGGTTTGATTAGAATCTTGAAGAACTTTACATATGTCTAAACATGATAAGCATGGATATTCTGATTAGAAATAAATAACTTCTTGAACATAAATCATATGAGATTTATTTGTGATTCTCCACTGATTAACGGATCCAAACCAACCTTCTTACATCTTGATTCATCATGGTTTGATTAGAATCTTATATCTTGATTCTCCACTGATTAATAGATTCAAATCAAGCTTCTTATATCTTGATTCATACTGGTTTGATAAGAATCTTGAAGAACTTGAGATATGTCGAAATAGGCTAAGTAGGGATACCTGATTAGAAAGTGGAATAACTTCTTCAGCATAACTCCTTTGAGATTTATTCAACTTCATAGGTTTGATTAATGGTTCCAAATCAATATTCTTACATCTTGATTCATCTTGGTTTGATTAGAATCTTAAAGAACTTGACATATGTTGAAACATGCTAAGGTAGGATATCCTGATTAAAAAGTGGAATAACTTCTTCAACATAACTCCTACGAGATTTATTCAACTCCATATTGATTCTCCACTTCTTAGTGTTTCTAAATCAATCTTCTTACATCTTGATTCATCCCAGTTTTATTAGAATCTTGAAGAACTTGACATATGTTCAAACAGGCTAAGCAGAGATATCTGATTCAAAAGGGGAATAACTTCTTCAACATAACTCATGTGAGATTTATTCAACTTCATGGTGATTCTCGACTGATTAATGGTTCCAAATAAATCTTCTTACATCTTTACTTATCCAGCTTTGATTAGAATATTGAATAACTTGACATATGTCCAAAGAAACTAAGATGGGATAATTTGATTAGAAAGTGGGATACCTTCTTCAACATAACTCCTATGGGATTTATTCAACTGCATGGAGACTCTCCACGGATTAATGGTTCCAAATCAAGCTTCTTACATAGTAATTCATCCTGGTTTGATTAGAATTTTGAAGAACTTGTCATATGTCCAAACAGACTAAACATGGATATCCTGATTAGAAACTGAAATAACTTCTTCAACGTAACTCCTATGGGATTTATTCAACTTCATGGTGATTCTCCACTGATTAATGGTTCCAAGCCAATATTCTTACATATTGATTCATTCTGGTTTAATAAGAATATTGAAAAACTTGACATATGTCCAAACAAGCTAAGCAGGGACATCTGATTAGAAAGTGGAATAACTTCTTCAGCATAACTCCTCTGTGATTTATTCAACTTCAAGTTGACTCTCCACTGATTAATGGTTACAAATCAATCTTCTTACATCTTGATTCATCCTGGTTTGATTAGAAAGTAGGATAACTCATAACTCCTATGCGATTTATTCAACTTCATAGTGATTACCCACTAATTAATGGTTCCAAATAAAGCTTCATACATCTTGATTCATCCTGGTTTGATTAGAATCTTGAAGAACCTTACATATGTCCAAATAGAAGAAGCATGGATATCCTGATTAGAAAGTGGAAGAACTTCTTAAACATAAATCCTATGATATTTATTCAACTTCATGGTGATTTTCCACTGACTAATGGATCCTAATCATCCCGGTTTGATTAGAATCTTGAAGAACTTGAAAAATTTGACATATGTCGAAACATGCTAAGCAAGGATATCCTAGTTAGAAAGTGGAATAACTTCTTCAACAACTTGATTCATCCCAGTTTTATTTTATTGAATCTTGAAGAACTTGATATATGTCCAAATAGGCTAAGCAGAGATATCTAATACGAAAGCGAAATAACTTCTTTAACATAACTCATGTGAGATTTATTCAACTTCATGATGATTCTCCACTGATTAATGGTTCCAAATCAATCTTCTTAAATCTGTACTTATCCTGCTTTAATTAGAATCTTGAATAACTTGCCATATGTCCAAAGAAACTAAGATAGGATAACTTAATTAGAAAGTGGGATAACTTCATTATTATAACCTCTATGAGATTTATTCAACTTCATGGTGATTATCCACTTATTAATGGATCTAAATCAATCTTCTTAAATCTTGGTTTATTCTGGTTTGATTAGAATCTTGAAGAACTTAACATATGTTGAAACATGCTAAGCTAGGATATCCTTATTGAAAAGTTGAATAACTTCTTAACCATAACTCCTATGAGATTTATTCTACTTCATAGTGATTCTCCACTGATTAATGGTTTCAAATCAATCTTCTACACCTTGTTTATTTTTATGAACCAATGAAATCCCGATGGTTCTATATATAATAAGTTGTCCATCGTTTTTTACAGACAAACGGACAGGTTCAACAATCAATATTCCTTTTTCTTTAATTTTGCAAAAGTTAAATTCTTCTGAATCATTAGAATATCTAGGCTCATCTCTCCTCTTTCAATAGAAGATATTGCTATCTCGTTTGGATTTTTTAGTCTAACCAAGAGACAGTATACTTTTACATTATTGAGAATTTTTTGATTAAAATAACAATTCCATCGCAATTGAAAACACGAATACCTTTCGAGAAATAAGTAAAGTTCCGCTTCTTTATTGCTTTTTGGTTGCTTTTGATTTTTACGTTTTTTTATCTTCGATTCTGCATAATTTTCTTCAATATTTTTTTCTTGTTTTGATAGAGTGGATTCCGTATCTATTGTTGTTTCTTTATCTGATTCAAACTCTTCTTGATCTGCCAATTCGTTTTCTTCTTTATTTAGATTATAAAATCGAAAGAATTTTTTTCGTTTGATGGTATAAAACCTTTTTTCTTTAGAGTGATCTGTTTATTCACATTTTTGTTTCATTAAAATTGAAAAGAAGTAATTTAATTGGTATGACCCACGGTTTCATTTTATATGTACTAGAAAATAAGAAAAATTCTGGAAAGAAAAAAAATTCAAAATTTGTTATACGATGATTTAGTATTTCTTCATTCATTCCCATCCAATCAAAAAAGTTTATTTTTTCATTGGCAAGACCCGTCTTAGTTATTTTATCATCTCAAAAAAAGTTGAAAGGGTGGGGGGATATGTAAAATATATTCGTTCTTTTCCATCACTTTGGCATGTATAAAAAAAATATTGTGACATTTCATTTCTTACAATATTTTCAATTTTATCATTTTTTATATATCGATTTGGTCTATTCCATCTTTTATAATCGAAAACTAGAGTTACAAAAGGTTTTTCAAACCATAAAAAATGATCCTCTTTTTTTTTTTTTTTTTAAAAATTTTAAATTTTAATTTTTTTNTCTTTTCCATTCACTCGGATTTCTTCCATTTCATCGATTTTGTCCAGATCCTCCCTTTCTTCCGAAAAAAGAGAAGGAAAAGGAGCTTCTTCGGTGGATACCTCTTGGTCCTGTTTAGTCCCACCCGTTTCTGAGGTTCCTTTTAGTTTCTTAGTAAAAATGGGTGATGGTATTCTGCCTAAATAGTAGACACAGGTAATAAATAAGATAATACTAAAGATTCGACCCATAGAATTTCTCAATTCTGACACAAGGAACTTATACTTATTAGATCTAATAAGTACATTAGACCTAATAGAATTATTTTGCTGTATCCAGACTAATACCAATCCAACCCATTTCATGAATAAAATGTGACCAATTAACCAACCAACAAAACTACTTGTTACAAATAACATCTTGTTGTTGCATCGAAACATATAAATGTTGACTAATCTGGCTAACATTGAACTTGGTAAAATGAAATGGTTGAATAATTGAAAAATGAAATTATTCAGGAATACACATTGAATGCGAAGATTACGCATTTCATTTCTGGTAGTAGATCCATAATCAAAAAAGTGTTTGTGATTGTTCCAGAAGAAATGAAACAAAAGATACGGTAGAGCTAGGACAGTTATTGTATGAGGTCTACCCAATGCTAAATGCAGAGGCGCATAATAGATCGATATGAACATCATGAGCTGTCCCGCAATAAAACCAGTTGTTGCTGATACTTTCTTCTCGGTTCCTTCTTCTCCTTCGTCCATAACCCGAGCTCGGAGAAGGAAGAGATAAGAGGGCCCTATGGAGAATGTGGTCAGAAATCCATAATAGAGTCCGACCACAACGACCGAATTGATTATCTTCATGCATAAGGATACTAGATTACCTAGTATAAAAGATTGAAAAACCATCACAAACCTCCCTTTTTCTTTTCTATTTCAATTTCTGGATTATTATATGATGATTTTGCAACTTTCCATATATAGAAATAGAAAGAGATAGACTAGAAACGACATCTCTTATGTCAATGACACCAAAGGGATATTAAATGAATGGAATTGGGATATGGACGGAATATAATGAAATAGAGCCGCTTTGAGGTTCCCTATGAAATGAGGCATGGAACGGAGCCACTACGAAGAAGTTACGGGGGTTACGAAGGAAACTTTGAGTTCATATTGGTCATGGGTTGAGAACGGGAATTGAACTCTATGAGATCTAATCTCCCGTTGTTCCTCAGTAGCTCAGTGGTAGAGCGGTCGGCTGTTAACTGATTGGTCGTAGGTTCGAATCCTACTTGGGGAGATTTTATTTGTTCCGAATTAAAGAATTCAGAATGTAAGAGTAGGTAACCCGTTCCTGTGTCTTTGTTTCTATTGCATTCTATCTCATCGTATCACATTCTGTTCTGTGATATTTGAGAATCATCAATACCTCGGTGTAGGTCCGGGATAATCTTTTATTCCATAGTCCTGGGGCTATTTGCAACTAGCCAATTCAGAATTTTCATATGTACTAACAAGTGCATCTTTGATGCAGTCATCGATTCTCCCGAGAGTTCACAATTACCGCGCGCAAACATATTAATTTAATGACTTAATGATGAGGAACACATTTTTGCTATGCTACTAATACTTGTACTTGCTCTGCTATTCTGCCCAAGCCTGGCTGAGGAAGAGTTACGGGGCTTCGAAAAAAATGCTGATTTGGCCGGTAAAAAAATACTATATGTAAACAAAAAAAAGCGATAGATATAATAGATATATATATCTAAATTCAAATAAAAAAGAAGGTCACTTCACTCTATTTCGACAAAAGACCCATCCCCAACCAAGTTCCATAGCTTTGAGTCCGCTATCCCGAGCATGATTTTCCTACCCCCCGGAGGGAAAGGTCCTTCCCTTTTGGACCGGTTGTGGGCGAGGAGGGATTCGAACCCCCGACACCGTGGTTTGTAGCCACATGCTCTAATCCTCTGAGCTACAAGCCCCACCCCGTCTCCACTGGATCTGTTCCCAGGAGTACCCTACAAAAAAAGGAACCTTTCCTCTCCCCAGCCATTTCGGGTTAAGAATATGTGATGAATCCCTTATGATGAGATCCTTTTGTCCCTGATTCTTTGAAGGATGATCTCTTGGTTTGAGAGAGAAAGGGGTTGATTTTGATGAAGATGGATGGATTGATTGGATGATCTTCAGAAATGATCTATGGACTGATCAGATCTTGTGTAGATGTGTCTATGATCAAGAGAATGAACTCTGTTTGTGATCAAAGACAAGTTTGCAATCAGAGAATGAACTCTTTNGATGGATGGATTGATTGGATGATCTTCAGAAATGATCTATGGACTGATCAGATCTTGTGTAGATGTGTCTATGATCAAGAGAATGAACTCTGTTTGTGATCAAAGACAAGTTTGCAATCAGAGAATGAACTCTTTAGCAATCAGTGTTCATAGATGAACAAAGGATTCACAAGGTTAGAGAGAGTTTTTGATTAAAAAATTGAAATAATATTTCTGAAACAAAAAGAGAGTTTAAGTAGAGAAAAAGAAATTGAAAAGTCCTAAAATTGTAGAAAAATAAGAAAAACTTAATTAAAACTAAAATTGTCTTGAAAACTCAATAATAATTATTTTTTCTGATTTCTTCTCTTCATTTTCGTGGATGGTCTTTTAGAAAGAGAGAATGGATCCACAACTTGTGATTTGATCTCCTTTTGGACTGAAAAATGGCCATCTGATGCAACAAAAGAGTTGGGCTGAATTTCTTCCCTTCCAGCATGATCCATCATGCCAATATCATCACTCAGCTGGTTCATCTCATCCTGCTCCTCTTCAGTGTCACTCAGCTGGTTCAGCTCATCCAGCTCCTCTAGATTCGAATCAGCAACTGGTTCAGTCTGGGTTGCATCGTCCCCTCCTCCTTTAAAAAGATTTGTCCTCAAATTTGGAGTTTTGAATCCATTTTCCTCAAGTATTTCCATCTCCAAATCTCAGGCTTATAAGATTTGCATTTGCTATTTTTCCTTGCAACCCTCTGAGACTGATCCTGCTGTTCCTGGATACTCATAACAAAGACTAGAAATCCAGTGTCATATAGGAAAAACATGTTCTTAATCTGATCAATAACCAAGCATTTCTTTCTAAGAACATGTTGCACTTGTTTCAGACTTTTAAAATGTCTATCAAAGTAAGTGTTGTAAACCAGAATGGTTACAAGGCACATGATAGCATAGTTCCTAAAGAACAATTTCAAAACATGCACAAGTTTCTCAGATTCATAACACAAAAGATCAATTTCAAACTGAGAATTACTTAACCAAGGCTCAACATGATTATCAAAGAAAGTGTTATAAACCAGAATATCATCAAAGCTTAGAACAACATCATTCACAATGTTTAATCTCAAAACATGCCAAGATTTTCCAGTTTCAGAACATAAACTAGCAAATTTCAAATCAGAATCAAGAATAAAACTCGGTTTCAGCTCTAAGTGCTTTCAGTTCCTGCAACTTCCTAGGTTCGTTCAGTGCATAAGCAGATGCAAACAAATCACCAGTGACTAGTTTATGCTTAGGACAATTCAGAACAAATCCATTTTTTAAAAAAACAAATAAATCAAACAATTTTCTAGAACATAAAATAGGCTGTTGCAGAACAAGTCTTAATGAATTTTCAGGATGATCAAAGATTTTGTTATGTTCCATAAATTGATCAAAACTCAAAACAAGACCAGGATTGATGTTATTATCACAGTGAAAACGTTTCTTATCTGAAAATTTATCTGGTTCAAACACTTTAAAAGAGTTAATCATGTTATCAAAAACAGATTTTGAAACATAAAATTCTTTTACTTTGTCTAAACCAAAACGTTTTACATCACTAGAACTGACCTTAATAAACATTTCAGTAAGAGAACTAGCCATAACAAGTTCCTTACAGTTCTCTTGAGAGTTAGGAGATACAGGTGCATGAGTTGTTTCTGGTTCCAAGCTTATTTGCTGCTCCAACGCTTCAGTTTTTGTTAAACTCTTCTGCTCTGTTTCTGGTGAGGGTTCTTCTGAGACCTGAGATACTGAGACAATACTACTCGGTTCCCCGGTTCAAGATGAGTTAGTTCATCAAAGGTTTCATTGACAACAAGTTCAGAATGGGGAGAAAAAAGAGAAAACTCATTTTCTGTCTCAAGTTCTTTACTTACCTTAGATGACTCTGTTTCCAGCTCTTGGATGATCTGCTCCTGCTTGCTGGAACTCATTGGGTCAGGAACCTTTGAGGAAGGTAGTGTGGATGGTCTCACTTGCTGGTCTTTTGAAAAATCCTTGATTACTTGTTGTGCAATCCTTTTGAAATCATCTTGAAACAGTTGGCTGTACAAATAATCAACTTCTGCTTGTTGTTTCTGAGACTTCTTTATGGGATCACGACCATAGCAATCACCTTTCTCTTCTCTGGCATATCTAGGATGTTTTCTGCTCCTCATAATTGGTTCCTCTTGCCTCTCTGGTCGTGCCTTTTCCTGCACAAAATCAGAATGATTAAAAACCAATATTTCTTTTCTTAAAGAATTCTGTCTTTTTTCCAGGAAACTCTTTGTGGAAGAACTGAATTGATCATGATGTGTGCTCCTCCTGTTAAGCCTTTCCAGTGACCTCCTAGATGGTATTCTTTCCTGCTCATAACCAGACTCATCAATATCATATGAATCTCTTTTTCTCATAGATTTTTCTCTTCTTTCCAAGGCTGCTTTTGTAGCAGAGTCAAATAGGTTAGAATCTAACTCCTTTTCAGGACGTCTCCTTCTGCCATTGCTTCCTCCAGACATGGATTCCTATTAAGAAACTCAACAAGAAAATTAACAAAATAACATATAGCCGAAGCCTCACTTCTCTCAAGTGTTGCTCTCTGATTTTTCTGTGATATTTCTCTGTGAATCCAATAGCTCAGCAACAAACAAAGATCAAGCTTTTAGAGATCAATTCCCCAACCCCAAAACAAAAGAAAGAGATAGAAAGATTGCAAGATTTTTGTTTGCAAGAGGTATTACCACCATGGCTGGATTTCTCTTCAGCCAAGTTGGATTTCTCTTCAACTTTTCAAAATTCTTTTTTTTCCTTTTTTTTAATCTGGTTGGCCCTCTTGCAGATGATACGGATAGAAAGATAAGAGCTTTATGAGAAACAGAGAATAGAAAACAGATTCCCCAAAACAAAGAAGAAGAAATAGAGATTTTCAGATCCAAACCCAGATTTGAGAGTTTAAGAATCAAACCCAGATCAAGAGCCTTCAAATCTGCTCTGATACCACTTGATGAATCCCTTATGATGAGATCCTTTTGTCCCTGATTCTTTGAAGGATGATCTCTTGGTTTGAGAGAGAAAGGGGTTGATTTTGATGAAGATGGATGGATTGATTGGATGATCTTCAGAAATGATCTATGGACTGATCAGATCTTGTGTAGATGTGTCTATGATCAAGAGAATGAACTCTGTTTGTGATCAAAGACAAGTTTGCAATCAGAGAATGAACTCTTTAGCAATCAGTGTTCAAAGATGAACAAAACATTCACAGATTTAGAGAGAGTTTTTTGATAAAAAGAGTGAATAATATTTCTGAAACACCAAAAAGGGTATAAGTAGTAAAACAGAAAATGAAAGGTCCAAAAGACATATAATTTCGAAAATGATA